>JAXCGZ010014518.1:0-20372 GCA_037179515.1 Halocaridina rubra
GTACAAATATCTGTCCTGTCTGTTTGTGAGCTCTTAACCGAGCTCGGTACTTTGAGTCCCCTTAGTAAAACAGAATCTTAACAACGCTCTAGCATCCTAAACCCCCACAATAGCTTTATTGACGAGTTTTTTTTTGACGTAAAACACTTTATTTATGATGACAGAAAGAGGCGAAATGAAATTAGAATTTATTAGGAAAAGAGATAGAATTTTACGGGCTCATAGCCAGTCTTCAGAGGATGAGATTTTCGTTTATCACATTCAATGAAAAGAAACTTCTTAGCAATGTATATCAGCTGTAATTTACAGGTTAAGGAATTAACTTTGGCATGTGAGATTCCAGTTTGGTAATCTACAAAATTTTGTGTGTATGGGAATGGAATTTGAGAATAAAAATCCATAAGATTTAGCCAGTAACAAATGTAACTAATTCTCGAAAATAAACCAATTTGCTTGATCCACGAGCTTTACCATACACTATCCCTCACCTTGTTGTGCTAGATGAATTCCTGTGAAGATGCCACGTAAATAAGGTTTGAAATAAACTTAGACTGCTCAGGCGAGATGTTGCCTCTTCGAAGTTTGAGCGCCAAAAGAGGGCGTCTCATTGTCCCTCCCGGTGAGTTCATCTGTAGGATACATTTTCTAGAGCAGTAACTGGCTCTGATATAATTTAAGGACTATATTAGTGGTGGTCCCTGGCAGGCAATTATAGCAGAGATGCAAGGGAGAGACAGTATTTTTAGGTGCAACAAGTGGAAGCAAATAAAATAAAACGAGAATAATAATGAAAAGTTAGGTTACTGGTAAACAATCTCTAGATTGTTCTTTGCTCGTAGCAGACAGAAAATTGGAGCAGCCTTTATATCGGGGCTATGCTTCTACACGTACAAGAAGAGTAAATAAGGTATATTTAAAATTAGCTATAAGCTAAAATATAAATTGCAAATAATCATAATCTGCAAAAGTCAAGAAGTGGGAATTAATTTTTTTAGTTAGAAAATAACAGTTAAGTTACTAAATTAATTAATAAGGCATCTAACAGCCTCTGGTGACTTTGAGCGAAACACTCTGTCACACAGGATGCATTTCTAGAGCAATAACTGGCTCTGATATCATTTAAGGACTACTTTAGTGGTGGTCCCTGGCAGGCAATTATAGCAGAGATGCAAGGGAGGGACAGTATTTTAGGTGCAACA
This sequence comes from Halocaridina rubra, assembly GCA_037179515.1. Lineage (NCBI taxonomy): Eukaryota > Metazoa > Arthropoda > Malacostraca > Decapoda > Atyidae > Halocaridina > Halocaridina rubra. The sequence goes on from JAXCGZ010014518.1 coordinate 1,200, forward strand.
AGTGGAAGCAAATAAAATAAAACGAGAATAATAATGGAAAGTTAGGTTACAGGTAAACAATCTCTAGAACGTTCTTTGCTCGTAGGAGACGGAATTTAAGTACTCAAATAATAAAGAAGCTACTGATATATATATAGACAGGTAAATGATATAAAAACAAGGTTCAATTTATAACAAAATTATCAGCAAGAACAATTTTTATAATAAGAAAATTGTAAACAAAACGTATCTGGTGAGTCCTGCTGGCTAGTACAGTGGCAACGCGCTGGCTTCGCATTCACGAGGTCGAAAGATCGGTTCCCGTCCAAGACCGAGAGTTTAAGCTGTTTACTGGCAGGAACTGCTGTGGTTGGACATCACAGTGGGGGGTTGGGGCTTGCCCTGGCTGACGAATACCCATTGTAATGAAATGGAAATAAAGTTTTTTTTTTTTCACTGAAGATGTGAAAAAGTAGGAGCAGCCTTTATATCGGGACTATGCTTCTACACGTACAAGAAGAGTAAATAAGGTATACTTAAAATTAGCTACAAGCTAAATTATAAACAGCAAATTATCATATGCTGCAAAAGTCAAGAAGTGGGAATTATTTTTTTTTGTTAGAAAAATGACAGTTAAGTTACTAAATTAATTAATAAGGCATCTAACAGCCTCTGGTGACTTTTAGCGAAACACTCTCTTACTGTTAGTTACTTGGTTCATTTCTTTTCTGGTTACACATATCATAGCTTAAAATTTGACTTTAATGATTAAAAAAATAAATACAAAAACCCACATGAAAAAGAGCTCGTATTTGCAACCGAGGAAAAAAAAAAACTTGATGCTTTGAACACCTGTTTTTGGTATATTTCTTCTTAACTGCTAAGCCAATCATTTCAGAAGAAAAAGATTAGTCAATTTTTAACCAAGATATGTTATCACAGGATTAAAATTCAAATCTTGCTCAATTCACACAAAAAATTTAATGAAACTATAAGGAGCAAAAAACAAAAAAAGACACCTATTCTAATTGGTAAATTAATGTGGGGAGGTTGTTGTTAAGTCTCTGTTTTATTAAGGGGACTCAAAGTACTGAACTCGGTTAAGAGCTCACACACAGACAGAACAGACCCTCATACCACTGCTTGTTTAAATGAAACTCAGAATTCAAGTTTCTTTTAATTTTAGAGTTGAAATAACACATTAAAAAAATTAAATTAAATTTTGGATAGCTGGAATAAATTTAAATTTCAAATCTATAGAATGCTGTCTTGAAACCTGGAGGTGGTGAGCATGATTTCAGTTCCCGGCACCACAGACAGATGCCAAGACTTTGGCCTCAACTCGAAGCTCACCTCTATCACACAGGTAGAGTTGAATAGAGGACACTGCAATTACAGAAACAGATATGACACACCATTAATAATGGGAAATCTGAAGGCACAAGTACACAAATAATGAGTTTCCGAGAGTATTCTACTGGATGAACATATATTGGTTAGTCATAGCTAACCAGAAATATTTATGCTACCGCAAGAACATTCAAATTCATTAATTATTCACCGGCATTAGAGGAAATAAATTTATTCACAATAAATGAAGAATAAGCAAGACAAATACAATATGTATATCTTAAATTGTGGGTAATCATAAAAGTTTGCAATGCCAATAGGGCAAAATTAATTATTTACTATTTGCAATATATTTGGTAAAACACTTTATTTATGATAAAGGAAGACTCTACGAGATAAATATGTATTCATTCAATTTTAGTTAGCAAGAAATATTTGCAGTGCTAAAAGGGAAAAACGACCTTTTGAAGTATTTGCAATTTATAACTCAAACCACTTTATTCCTGATATATGAAGAATCAGCAAAATTAATACAGTATGTATTTATTAAATTGAGGTTAACAAGGAACATTTACAGTGCCAACAGGGAAAAGTTACTTATTAGTTATTTGCAATTTGTAACAAAAACATTTTATTTATATTATTACTTATTTGCAATTTATAAAAAAAAGCTTTATTTACGAGTATTGATGTAAAGCGCATTATTTACAATGATAGAAGGGGTGAAATGAAATTATAATTCATTAGGAGAAGGGATATAGTTTTACGTGGAAATGAGCAATCTTCAGCGGACAAGATTTTCCTTTGGCACCCTCACTGAATGAAATTTCTTATAAATGCATATTGGCGGTAATTTCCAGATCAAGGAATTAAAGTTGGCAAATGAGATTCCAGTTAGGTAATCTACAAAAGTTTGTTTTGCATGGGAAAGGAATCTGAGAAAAATTTCTTAGGATTTGACCAGTAAAGGATTTGACCAGTAACGAATTTAAGCAGTTTCTCGAACTCCCAATTTGCTTGACCAACGAGCTTTACCATACACTATCTCTCACCTTGTTTGTGCCAGATGAATTCCTGTGAAAACTCCACATAAAAATGGCTTGAAGTAAGCAGGACTGCTGAAGCGAGATCTTACCTCTGGGATGTTTGGCCGTCAAGTGTGAGTGATGAAACTTCCCTCTTGATGACATCATCATTTAGCCCCCTGTATGATGTATATTTAGAGCTGTAACTGGTCATACAATATTTGAGGGCTTCTGTAGTGTTGTCTCTGGCAGGCAATTATGGCAGAGATACAAGGGAGAGACAGTATTTTAGGTGCAACAAGTGAACACAAATGAAAACAAAGCGAGAATTATTATGGGAAAAATAGGTTACTGTCAAACAATCCCTAGAACGTTCTTTGCGTTGCAGGAGACGCAATATAACTTTTCAAATAATAAAGAAGCTACTGAAATGTGTCTAGATAGGCTAATGACATATCAGCAGGGTGAAATTTATAACAAAATTTTCAGCAAGAGCAATTTTTGTAACATAAACAATTTGTCTGCAAGAGCTAGTTTATCATAAGAAAATTGTTTAAAGCACATATCTAACAGACTCGCTAGGATTGTGGCCTCTTTCATGATTGAAAAGAAAGATCAGAAAACAGAAATAAGAGGGAGATTTTTATATTGAGATCATGCTTTCTACACGTATAAGAATTTTAAATAAGATATATTTAAAAGTAACTCTAAGCTGAAATATAAATTGTAAATAAACGATGGATGGATTTGGTTTTACGTCACAAACTCCCTTTTCTACTAAGGGCTGTAAATAATCATAATCTGCAAAATGCAAGGAGTGAGAATTATTTTACTAAGAAAAGAAAAGACAGTTAAAAGTTACTAAATTAACTAATAAGGCATCTACTACAGCCTCTTGTGACTTTGAGCTAAACACTCTAAGTCACGCTCAAGTCAATAATGTTGACAGGTCTATTTTTTTTATTTATCTATTCATTAAGTAATTTATATTTTATAAGAATTTGACTAGCAAGCTAACCTTTATGGGAAGGACATTGTTTCAGTGAGATATAGAACCACAGGATCAGGTTAATGAAAGCTATATATGTACACATAAAATTAAGTAATGTAAAGGCTTCGCCATTCTCAACTCTTCTATATTTCATCATGACATGACAGTGTGTTTGTTGGGGTTGGGATGGTCGTAGAGTGTTGTTAAGATTCTGTTTTACTAAGGGAACTCAAAGAACTGAGCTCGGTTAAGAGCTTACAAACAGAAAGGACAGATATTTGTACTTGAACACCCCATCATTTGCCATTGCTCGGTTAAATGAAAATCAGAATTCAACTTTCTTTTAATTTTGGAAATGCAATGACATTAAAAGAATTGAATTAAATTTCTCAAATTAAATTTTATGAAATGCTGCCTCAAATCCCGGAGGTGGTGAGCACGATTTCGTTTCCCGGCACCACGGACGTATGCCAAGACTTTGGCCTCAACTCGACGATTACCTCTGTCACACAGGCAGAGTAGAATAGAGGACACTGCAATTTCAGAAACAGAAATGACACTGTTAATAATGGGAAACTGAAAGCATGAGCACACATATAATGAGTTTCCAATATCATTCTACTGGATGAAAATATATTGGTTATTCACAGCTAACCAGAAATATTTATGCTACCATAATAGCATACAAAACCATTAATTCTTTGCTGGTATTAAAGGAAAACAATTTATTCACAATAAATGAAGAATAAGCAAGACAAATACAGTACTGTATGTATTCCTTAAATTGTGGGAAACCACAAAAGTGGCAATGCTTATTAATGATTTGCAATTAATATGGTAAAACACTCTATTTATGATAAAGGAAGAATCTACGAGATAAATACAGTATTCATTAACTTTTGGTTATCAAGAACTGTTTGCAATGAAAAAAAAGAGGGTGCAAAACCACCTTTTGAAGAATTTGCAACTTATAGCTCAAAACACTTTATCCCCAACATATGAAGAATTAGCAAGATAAATACAGTATGCATTCATTAAATTGTGGTTAACAGGAAATATTTGCAAATCCAACAGAGTAAAATTGCCTTTTAATTATTTGCAGTTAATAGCATAAAACACTTTAGCTAAATTATTAATTATTTGCAATTTATATAGCAAATAGCTTTATTCACGAGTTTTTGACGTAAAACACTTTATTTACGATGATAGAAAGAGGTGAAATGAAATTAGAATTTATTAGGAAAAGGGATAGATTTTTACGGGCTCATAACCAGTCTTCAGAGGATGAGATTTTCGTTTATCACATTCCTTGAAAAGAAACTTCTTAGCAATGTATATCAGCTGTAATTTCTAAGTTAAGGAATTAACTGTGGCAAGTGAGATTCCAGTTAGGTAATCTACAAAATTTTGCTTGTATGGGAATGGAATTTGAGAAAAAATTCGTAAGATTTAGCCAGTAACGAATGTAACTAATTCTCGAAAAACCAATTTGCTTGACCCACGAGCTTTACCATACACTATCCCTCACATCAAAAACTCGTGAATAAAGATATTTTCTATATAAATTGCAAATAATTAATCATTTAGCTAAAGTGTTTTATGCAATAAACTGCAAATAATAAAAGGTAATTTTACCCTGTTGGCTTTGCAAATATTTCTTGTTAACCACAATTTAATGAATGCATACTGTATTTATCTTGCTAATTCTTCATATGTTGGGGATAAAGTGTTTTGAGTTATAAGTTGCAAATACTTCAAAAAGGTGGTTTTGCACCCTCTTTTTCATTGCAAACATGTCTTGATAACCAAATGTGAATGAATACTGTATTTATCTCGTAGATTCTTCCTTTATCCTAAATAGAGTGTTTTACCATATTAATTGCAAATCAGTAATAAGCACTGCAAGTTTTGTGGTTGCCCACAATTTATGGAATTCATACAGTACTGTATTTGTCTTGCTTATTCTTCATTTATTGTGAATATATTGTTTTCCTTTAATACCAGTAAAGAATTAATGGTTTTGTATGCTTTTATGGTAGCATAAATATTTCTGGTTAGCTGTGAATAACCAATATATTTTTATCCAGTAGAATGATATTGGAAACTCATTATATGTGTGTTCATGCTTTCAGTTTCCCATTATTAACAGTGTGTTGTTTCTGTTTCTGCAATTGCAGCGTCCTGTATTCTACTCTGCCTGTGTGACAGAGGTAATCGTCGAGTTGAGGCCAAAGTCTTGGCATACGTCCGTGGTGCCGGGAAACAAAATTGTGCTCACCACCTCTGGGATTCGAGGCAGCATTTCATAAAATTTAATTAGAAAATTTTATTCAATTCTTTTAATGTCATTGCATATCCAAAATTAAAAGAAAGGTGAATTCTGAGTTTCATTTAACTGAGTCCTATTAGTATGTGTGGGGTGTTCAAGTGCAAATATCTATCCTGTCTGTTTGTGAGCTCTTAACCGAGCTCAATACTTTGAGTTCCCTTAGTAAAACAGAATCTTAACATACACTCTTCCATCCCAACCCAACACCACTATTGCACAGAGGTGGGATAAGTGGATAGATTCGTTTGACATCTACCTGAAGGCCATAGGAGTCACCAAGGTTCAGCAGATGCATGCCCTACTACTCCGTGTAGCAGGTCTAGAAGTACAGGAGGTGTATAAAAGCATCACACCTGCAGGAAACAACCTTCAGCAAACAATTGATTGCATAAATGCCTATTTTGCTCCTAAAATTAATTTTAGGTATGAGAGATTTAGGTTTAAACTGTGCACTCATGATGAAAGTGATTTAGTTGATGCTTTTGTTACCAAGTTGAATGAGATAACTTTTACTTAAGAGTTCCATAGCAAGGAGGATGTCATAATAGATCAGGTTATAGCCAAATGTAATTCACATGAACTTAGAAAAAAATTGCTTCAGGAGAAAACCCTAACATTAGATAAGATTTTAGACATAGCTGGGATTTTGGAAGCGGCAAATTCTCAAGCTCAGGCCATAGAAGGTTCACAAAATAAGTCTCAGTTCAGTAAAGTGTCCTAACAGTATGGTAAATGGCAATGACAACAAGGTATTAACACGAGAGCTCAAAGGAAATTAGGGGGTAAACAATCCACAAATACAAAACCATGTTTCAGGTGTGGTAAGGTAGGTCATTATCCTAGTGACAGGCCAAAGTGTCCACCAACTGACAAGAAATGTAACACTTGTGGATGCAAGGGTCATTTCAGTAACGAGTAGGCTCCACAAAACAGAGAAACACATCAATCATACCTCATTTAAACCTGAAACACAACAGAATGGTCAGTAAGACGAGCCATCAGAGCAATTAAGAACATAAGAACATAAGAATAGAGGACACTGCAACATGCCTACTGGCACACACGAGGCAGCTCCATTTTTGAATTGTATTTTCAGCATGTCTAACCTATTCTATTCTACTCTACTTATTTATTCTATTTTTCTGTTTATGATTTTTCTAATAAGCACTAACCTATTCATACCCACCCTACCTCTGTCATATGTCTATCTAATCTACATTTGAAGGTGTCTAAGGTATTGGCATTTACTATCCTACTAGGAAGCTTGTTCCATGCATCAGCTACTCTATTACCAAACCAATTTTTACCAATTTCCCTTCTGAACCTAAATTGATCAAGCTTAAATCCATTATTACGAGTTCTGGTTTGATCATGAATTTTTAAAACTTTATTAATATCTCCCTTGTTAATCCCTTTAAACCATTTATACACTTCAATCATATCCCCTCTAACTCTTCGCCTCTCTAGAGAATGTAGATTAAGTTTTTTTAATCTGTCCTCATATGGTAGATTTCTGATATTGTGTATCATCTTGGTCATTCTTCGCTGCACTCTCTCCAAGGATTCAATTTCCATTCTATAATAGGGTGACCAGAATTGCACAGCATAATCTAAATGGGGCCTAACTAATGCAAGATAGAGCTGCAAAATAACTTTTTCCGTCCTATTGCTAATGCTTCTTGAGATAAATCCTAAAATTCTGTTTGCTTTATTTCTGACTGCTGTGCATTGCTCTCTTGGCTTAAGACTACTACTCACAAGAACTCCCAAATCCCTTTCACACTGAGAACTCATGATTTCATTGTTATTTAGCTTATAACTAGTATTGTCTTTTATAGTACCCATTTTAACTACTTTACATTTTTTAACATTAAATTCCATTTGCCATTTGTCCGACCATTCAGATAATCTATTTAGATCTTCCTGTAAAGCATGAATGTCTTCTTTTCCATTTATAGTTCTACCTATTTTAGTGTCGTCTGCGAATTTACTTAGGTTACTACTGATATCCGAATCCAGATCATTTAGATATACGATGAATAATAGGGGACCCAGTACCGAGCCTTGTGGTACCCCGCTAGTAACCGAGCCCCACTCTGATTTCTCTCCATTTATTCAAACCCTCTGTTTTCTGTCTTTTAACCATTGTTTGATCCATCTGAGAACAGCTCCTCCTATACCATGAGCTTCTAGCTTTTTAACTAATCTTTTGTGAGGAACTCTATCAAAAGCTTTGCTAAAATCTAGATATATTGTATCATATTCTTTGCCACAATCTACTGCCTCGTAAACTTCTGAATAAAAAGACAGTAAGTTTGTAAGGCACGAAAAACCCTTAAGAAACCCGTGTTGTGAAAGTTTTATCAGTCTGTGTAATTCTAGATGTGCCCTTATTTTATTTGCAATTATGGATTCTAGAATCTTACCCACTGTTGACGTTAAACTTACCGGCCTATAATTATTCTTTTTAACTCATTCTCCTTTTTTAAATATTGGTACCACATCTGCCAATTTCCACTCCATGGGTACCGATCCTAATTTTATTGAATTATTAAATAATGCAGTTAGTGGACAACTAAGCTCTTCCTTGCATTCCTTTAATATTCTAGCATATATTCCATCAGGTCCCGGAGATTTATGAGCCTTTAATTTATCTATTTCTTTTATTACCTCCTCTCTCGTAATATTTATTGAACTAAGTATTTTATCGGGACTGTCTCTGTAAATGGATTCTACTTCCGGAATATTTTCCAAGTTTTCATTTGTAAATACAGATAAGAAATAATCATTTAAACATGTACACATCACTTTATCGTCATCTGTGATATGGCCATTGACTACTTCAATTGGTCCGACTTTTTCCTTAAATTTTGTTTGATAATGTTGATAAAACCCTTTAGGATTTTCTTTAGCTTCTCCTGCTATTCTAACTTCGTATTTTCTTTTCGACTCTCTAACTATCTTTTTAACTTCCCTGTTTAACTGTATATATTGCTGCCTCACATGCTCTTCACCTCTTTTTAGTTTCCTGTATATTCCTCTTTTAATACCTATAAGATTCTTTATTCTATTGTTCATCCATTTAGGGCCATTTTTTCTTGATCTGCAATGTTTCATGGGAATATAGTCTCTCTGACTATTCTTAAGAGTCATGACAAAATTGTTATATTCCTCATCCAAATTTATATTAACTGACGGACTGCTGTTCTTTCCTGTGAGAGAATTTAATGTATTGATCTTATCTTGTGATAATCCTTGGCATGTGGTACTCAAATTTCGGGGTAATCCGCTACCTGCGACCTGACCTGCTGGATTAACTACCCACATCTGTACCCCAGAAATCCCTTTCCATACCTCATTAGATAATTTAGTTTTTAAGCCCTCAAAATTTCCTGCTCTAAAGTTTGGAACAATATTCTTATTTTCCTTTATAGTTTCCTTGAAAATTATGTTAAATCTAATGGAATCATGGTCACTGTTGCCCAATTTTTCACCAACTTCTAAATTTGTAACCATATTCTCTCTATTACTAAGAACTAAATCTAGTGTATTCACCCCCTGTGTTGCTTCAAGTACATGCTGAGAAAGGAAATTGTCTTCTACTACTTCCAAAAACTCCCTAGAGCTACTATCACCTGTTATGGTTTCCCAGTTAATATGTCTAAAATTAAAATCGCCTACAATGCAAACTCTATTTGACCTGGTCACTTTTGAAATTTCATCGTATATAACTTGCGACTCTATATTGTCTAGATCAGGTGGTCTGTAGACTACTCCTACAACTAGACTTTCTATATTATTTTTAATTTCAACCCATAAGGTTTCTGAATTTAGATTTGTCTTAATTCCAGACTTAATGCAGCTTCTGATCAGCATTATAAAGTTTATATCCTGTAATTATGTACTCAGCTTTAAGGTGTTTGCTTTCTAAATTAATCCAACTAATGCATATTATATCCGGTCTCTCACTACATACTATGGCTCTCAGTTCTTCTATCTTGTTACCTAAACTACGGCTATTTGTATAATATACTGTTAAACTTTCTCTAGCTTTACCCTTCTTGTGGTTATTCTTTTTGTTAATATTTGTTCTATGTAACAAATGATTCTTATCCTTAGACTCCCAGTTATTTGACCCACTATTTACTGAACCCTTACTGACTAATTTCTCTGCACAAGTATTAATCATTTCATTATTTGTGTCTAACAAAACCCCCCTACCTCTCTGTCTATCATACCAGCCAATACCGAGACACCTGAATTAGAAAGATGCACTCCATCCCTTGCATACATATGCTTACGACTAGTGAAGTGATCCCACCCGTCTATAAAACCTATATTATTCTCCCGACAGAAGACTTTCATCCTAGCATTTACTCCTATAGCTCGAGACCACCACTCTGAACTTTGGCTAAGCCTAGGGAGAATACCACACATCACAGGAACTGCACCCCTTTTCCTGATCTTATCCAGGGCTTGTCTATCAACCTAATCAGCTCTTCACTTCTACCATCCTGCACGTCATTTCCCCCAGCTATCAAACAAACAACATCTTTTTTCTCAATCCAGCTATTTATTGACTCACCCACCTTCTTCATACCTGCTCCAGGGAAAAAATATTTTCCTCTAACTCTATGCCTGACTTTCCTGTCTACATATCTGCATAGTGAATCCCCTACAATTACGAGACTTATCCGGAGGATGGGTTACTCCGACCTTGGGAGACTTACCTAGGCTCTTGACCTGAGAGCTTTTCCCACTTCCATTTTTACGATCGCTAGTACACCTATCTGACTCTATGGTTCCTGAAGAATTACTGCCGCCACTGTCACATTCATCTCTAAGTGAACTAAATGAATTAGCAACCTGTAGTCTAAAAGTATAATTTTTCTTAAGAACCATCTTCGTTGAACCCTTATTCACAACTTTCCAGTCGTCTTCATTATTCAATTGTCCCTTCCTGGTTAACACCTCTACTTTACCTCTCAGATCCCTGTTCTCCTCAGCTAAGGATCTGACCTCCTGCCTGACTGCGGCCAACTCATTTCTTAAATTAAAAATGAGTTTGCTTGCGTCAGACGAGGACAAATCCCCAGCACAGCCACAAACAGCACCAACAACGACACCACCACCAACTCCACTACCACTAACACCACCAGCACAAAGAACACCACCACTCTCCAATGTACTAAGTATGGTCAAGACTAGAGCTACTGGAAGCACGTCCTCATTGGATGAACCCAGGAACTAAACTGAACCCAGGAACTAAACTGTTTTCATTAGATAGTAGTAAACCAGAACTTGCTTTCAAATTAACTCTATAGGCAGCAAAGGCAATAGGTTAATGATTACAGTAAACATAAACAGTGTGCCGGTTGGCATTCAGGTTGACACAGCAAAAGACGTCTCTGTGATGTCAGAACAGGTGGCACGCTAAATACCTAATTTGTCCATACATGATTGCAATAAAGCTCTTTGGGATTACAATGCACACAACATCAAGGTAGTAGGTTCAGCAAGGGTAAATGTTCAGTATGATCAGCAGACAGCTCAGGATCTGTCCCTTACCATTGTGAAAGGCCAAGATCAGACATTAATGGTTTTATATTGGTTGAAACATTTTCAGTTAAAGTGGTCGGAAATTTTGAAGGTTCTGAAAGCAGAACATAAAACTGTTACCCCTATGAGTGACGTGTTTTCAGAATTTAAGGGGATTTTTTCCAGAAGGACAATGCTCAGCAAAAACCACAAAGGCAACCTTAGTCATGAAATCTGATGCAACACCCAAGTTGTTGGCTCCTAGAGCTATTTCATTTGCTTTAAAGGCCTCAGTTGAACAGGAAATATTTAGGGTTTGAAGCAGAAGGCACATGGGAGAGAGTAAAATATTCAGATTGGGGAACCCCTTTAGCTCCAGTCAATCAAGATGAAGGTGTCCGGTTGTGTGCAGATTATAAAGAACACTAAACTCACAGTTACAAATAGCCCAATACCCTCTACACAGCCCTACAAACATGTTTGCAGCCCTAGGGGAATGCAAAGTGCTTTCAAAAATTGACCTAAAACATGCCTTTCAGCAGTTAGTCATGGATGACAAGTCACGAGAATACTGTACAGTAAATACTCATTTAGGGTTATTTCGTTCCAAAAAGACTACCATATGGAGTAGCCAGCAGTCCCTAAATATGGCAGCAAGCCATGGTTAAGATATTCAATGGATTGCCCGTAGTATTTTGTTTCGTTGATGACATATTAGTAGCAGGAAAGGATGAGAGAGAGCATCAAGAAAGATTAATAGCAGCAATGAAATGTATCCAAGAAAATGGAATGAAAATAAAAAAGAGCAAATGTCATTTTAAAGTTTTAGCAATTGAATATTTAGAGTTCAAAATAAGTGTCCAGGGTATTCACAAGACAGATGACAAAGTTCATAAAAAACTTAGCTACACTAGCAGAACCACTATATCGACTGTTAAGCAAAGACGTAGCATGGCACTGGTCAGTGGACTGTAAGCAGTCATTTGTTTATGCATCTAGATTGTTGAATAGGCAGAGAAAAACTATCCACAAATTGAAAAAGAGGGCCTTTCACTAGTGTATTCTGTAAAGAAATTCCACATATACCTATACGGCAGGAAGGAAGTGAAGTTAGTCACTGATCACAAACCATTATTATCCATTTTAGGTCCAAGAGCAGGTTTACCTACTCTAGTCGCTGCGCGACTACAAAGGTGGGCTATCATTTTAACAGCTGATAGTTATACATTAGAGTACAAATCTACTACCAAGATAGGAAATGCAGACGCACTATCTCGCTTACTCGTAGACGAACCTTCTACAGATCATGATGTCAGTATTTTGTTGTTAGACAACTACAACTTATCTATCACAGCTAAACATACAGCTAAAAGCACAAAACAGGATCCAATATTGTTCAAGATACTTCATTATTTACTTACTGTTCAAGGTTCAACAATGAATCAGTAAAGATGCAAACCATATATGGCAGTATGGTCTGAACATAGTGCAGAACAGGATTGCATATTACGTGGGGCCAAAGTTGCTGTTTCTAAGCACCTTGGGAAAAAGATACTCACTGATCTACATAAAGATCACCAGGGTATTGTAAGATCTAAAGCAATAGCTAGAAGTTACATGTGGTGGCCGGGAATGGACAAGGACATTGAAATGTCTGTTCGGAAATGTATGACTTGTTCCATCAATCAAAATAATACCAAACCAGCACGTTTGCACCCCTGGGTATATCCTAGACATGCTTGGCAATGGCTACACATTGATTTTACTGGCTCATTTCTTGGATATTCTTAGTTAATTGTTGTCGATGCTTGCAGTAAATGACCAGAGATCATTCCAAGGCAGTTAACTACCTCATTTTGCATTATCAAAGCACTAACGCTGCTTTTTGAAACCCATGGTCTTCCAGAGAGCAGTTTCTGATAATGGTCCTCAGTTTTCTTCTCAGGAATTCAAATATTTTTTGGATATAAATGGCATTCTACACATCTTTTCTGCACCGTATCATCCTGCCACATATGGGGAGGCTGAAAGATTTGTCCTGACATTTAAGTATAATATGAAATGTCGACAAGCCTCGCATGGTACTATTCCTACTAGCATAAGTAAATTTCTCCTAAGTTATTGAACTACTCCGCATGCAACCACGGGTATGGCACCATCAGTTTTGTTGATGGGGAGGAGGATTAGGACTAAATTAGATTTGATGTTGCTTGATTTTTCTTAGTGATCAGTAGAATAAAGGCTAGACACAATTGCAACACCAAGAGGAGATACAAGACATTCAACCTTCATCTCCAGTACTTGTACAATCATACACAACACCAGACAAGTGGATACCTGGGGAAATTACACGAAAGGTTGGGAATATGCATTATGATATTCTAGTAAATGGATATGTAATGAAGAGACAGATTGATCAGCTAAAGCCTTCTTGGTCTGACAATAGACACCATCTCTCAGCAGATCAGTCTGATACTGAACAAACTTCATCCCGGACATGCAGAGGAATCAGCCACGAACACAGAGGTTTCATTCTCAGCAAACGCATTATCAGTGCCTTTATACCCCAGAGTCCAGTTGCATGCAGGGTACTTCCTGATAGGGGAATAGCTCCTTAGAAATTAAATTTGTAACCATGCATGATATTATGATAATATAGATATTAAGACAATATATATATTGCATATACCCATACATGTACTCAAAACTCTCTTAAGGAGGAAGGAAGTGTTGTGTCCTAGATACCCCTTTAACTAGTGTTAAGCATTATATTGCATACTCAGAATGTGTTTTCTATTACTAAGCTGACAACCACAAATAGTATGCTATGATCTTTCATATAAGGGTTTCAATCCTTTTATTAAATTTTTAAGTATTATCCTGTATTATTGACTATATTCATGTCATATATACATTTTATTCAGTTGTAGAATTTATTCTCTTTTACACATGGCACAATGAAATAAAAGCAGTTACAGTATAGTTGTGTATACATATCCACCCCACATCATCTCTATAATATTAACGATGAAAATGGTATATGTATTATAATGACTACACATCATACACAATTATAGAGTTTCATAGAGCTTTACAACCATCTTCTTATCTTGAGCAGGTAAGAAATATAACAGATTCCAAAAAGGGACTGCATATTCAAGCTTTGGCCTCACATAGATTACATAAATATTTCCTTAACTATGTCTCTGAAGGATACACTTTCATTTGCTACGAAAGCATATGCTGTCCTTACTATGCCATTTATATGCATTTCTGGAGACAAATCTGCCAGTATGTTTACTCCTAGATGTCTCTCATTCTCCGTCTCTTGAAGTTCTGCTCCTGCCATTAAGTATCCAAACTTGGGCTTCTTGCACTTGTACCCATTCTTATTACCTTACATTTTGAAGCATAGAATTTCATTAGCCACTACTCTGACCACTCATGCAGACTATCTATGTCTTCCTGAAGTACTCTACCAATGTTCTCATCTCTTACTTTCTGCACAATCTTTGCATCATCAGCAAACATATTCAAGAATGAATTTATAGACTCTGGTATGCCATTTTCATATACAAGGAACAAAAGTGGTCCTAATACTAAACCCTGTTGAAACTCACTACTTAAACTCCAGTTGGGGGAATGGAGAGTTGTTAAGATTTTGCTTTACTAAGGGGACTCAAAGTGCTGAGCTCGGTTAAGAGCTCACAAACAGACAGGACAGATATTTGTACTTGAACACCCCAGCCATATACCACTACTCGGTTAAATGAAACTCAGAATTCAACTTTCTTTTAATTTTAGAAATGCAATGACAATAAAAAAATTGAATTAAATTTTTTGAATTAAATTTTATGAAATGCTGCCTCGAATCCCGGAGGTGGTGAGCACGATTTCGTTTCCTGGCACCACAGATGTATGCCAAGACTTTGGCCTCAACTCGATGATTACCTATGAATCACAGGCAGAGTAGAATACAGGACACTACAATTGCAGAATCAGAACGACACACTGTTAACAATGGGAAACTGAAAGCATGTGGATGAAAATATATTGGTTAGTCACAGCTAACCAGAAATATTTATGCTACCATAAAAGCATACTAAACCATTAATTCTTTGCTGGTAATAACGGAAATCAATTTATTCACAATAAATGAAGAATAAGCAAGACAAATACAGTACTGTATATATTCCTTAAATTGTGGGCAACCACAAAAGTTGCAATGCTTATTACTGATTATGGTTATCAAGAGCTGTTTGCAATGAAAAAAGGGGTGGCAAAACCACCTTTTGAAGTATTTGCATCTTATAACTCAAAACACTTTATCCCCAACATATGAAGAATTAGCAAGATAAATAGAGTATGCATTCATTAGATTGTGGTTAACAGGAAATATTTGCAAAGCCAACAGGGTAAAATTACCTTTTAATTATTTGCAGCTTAACACGTAAGTTAAATGATTAATTATTTGCAATTTACATAGCAAATAGCTTTATTCACGAATTTTTGACGTAAAACACTTTACTTACGATGATAGAAATGGGTGAACTGAAATTAGAATTTGTTAGGAGAAGTTATAGATTTTTACAGGCTCATAGCAAGTCTTCAGAGGATGAGATTTTCGTTTATCACATTCCTTGAAAAGAAACTTCTTAGCAATGTATATCAGCTGTAATTTTCAGGTTAAGGAATTAACTTTGGCAAGTGAGATTCCAGTTAGGTAATCTACAAAAATTCGTTTGAATGGGAATGGAATCTGAGAAAAAAAAATTCGTAGGATTAAGCCAGTAATGAATGTAACTAATTCTCAAAAAAACAATTTGCTTGACCCACGAGCTTTACCATACACTATCCCTCACCTTGTTTGTGCCAGATGAATTCCTGTGAAGATGCCATGTAAATAAAGTTTGAAATAAACTTGACTGCTGAGGCGAGATGCTGCCTCTGGGATGTTTGGCCGCCAAATGAGGACGCTTCAATGTCCCTCCTGGTGACGTCATCTGTAGGATATATTTCTAGAGCAGTAACTGGCTCTTGTATCATTTAAGGGCTACTTTAGTGGTGGTCCCTGGCAGGCAATTATAGCAGAGATGCAAGGGAGAGACAGTATTTTAGGTGCAACAAGTGGAAGCAAATAGAATAAATCGAGAATAATAATGGAAAGTTCAGTTACTAAATTAACTAATAAGGCATCTAACAGTCTCTGGTGACTTTGAGCAAAACACTCTGTCACAAAGGCCCTTTCTAGAGAAATTTGATTTAGCAAAATCCTACTACAAAAGGCAAAAAAAGAACAGAGGAAGTTATGGTGACTCAGTGTTATTATGAGGGATGAGATATCCTTCTCATGGAAAAGAACAAATGAGCAATAAGAATGGGATCCACCACTGGAACATATCATACTATTAGGAAAAATGAACAAGTCTTAAAACAGAACATTAAATGACATGCAGAACATAAAAGAAATGTGATCAAATTCAAATTTCAAGAATATTAAATCACACTTAGATATCAGTGAATATCAATATTTAAGTTTAAGAATGCTTCACATGCAATAAGACAATCAAATAATATAAAAAAAAATACAGTATACGCAAATGGAAAATTTGAACCAAGTTGTCATTAACATTGGCGACTGGATTTAAAATAGTTTCAGCTATTCAATACTAAACTAAAAATTTTCCGCCATGTTCTGGCTTTCAGATTCCCACAAAGGGAAATATAAAACTACGATCAAAGAAATATTCTTCATCTTTTTCGTCTTCCATTAGGAATAACGTTTGTACGCTAACATAGACAAGTACAGTACATTATTAAAGCCATACAAGATAAACATAAAAAATAAACAACACATTAGAGAAGTAATCTTTACCGACCAGTCAAATTGAGGCTAACAGCACCAGCTTCCTCATTTGAGGGTAACGACCGTCGACTTAGTGGATTAGCAAGGTCATTGTCCTTACCATGAACATGTTGGGCAGTGAATTTGAAAAGATTCAAGTAAAGTGCCCACCTTTTCAGGCGAGGATTTAGCTTGTCTGCAGTCTGTAAATATAGGAGAGGTCGGTGGTCGGTTCTCAGTACAAAATGTTGGCCATACAGATAGACTTCAAATTTCTTTATGGCCCAATATGCAGCTAGAGCATCCTTCTCCACGGTGGAGTAATTTCGCTCTTCAGGGCGAAGCCTGCGGCTTGCATATCGCACTGGAGCTACTTCTGCTGAGTTGTCTTATCAGGCTTGCAAGAGCACGGCACCCAGGCCTTCGTCTGAGGTGTCGGTCTACAAGATAAATGGAAAATCAGGGCTTCTATCTATCTACCTTGGCTGTTTCCCCCTTTAATTGGGGGGTGGCCGACATCAAGAATGGAAAACAAATAGGGGGATTACTTTGCTCTATGGGCAATGACGAGGGAGCTAGCGATCGTTCAGATGGCAATGCTGGAGTGCCACAGCCCATCCTCCCGGCTCTTCCACAACCTGTGTCGCTTCACAACTGCCAACTCCTCCTACTGCCCCTACCACAGGGCTACCTCTGTAAGATGCAGCCCCCTGGTAACAGCAGATGCCCATCAGAGCTGTGTCACAATCGCTCGCCACTCATTCCTATTCCTAACACGTTCGCTTGCTTCCCTCACATCCATCCTCCTAACAATCAGGGCTCTCCTTACTCCATCCATCCATCCAAACCTTGGCCTCCCTCTAGTATTTCTCCCATCAACTCTTGCATTCATCACCTTTTTCAGGAGCCTTTCATCATCCATCCTTTCCACATGGCCAAACCATCTCAGAACATTCATATCTACTCTGGCTGCAATCTCTCCTCACACTCGTTCTTGCTCTTACCACTTCATTTCTAACCCTATCCAATCGAGATACACCAATCATACTGCTCAGGCATTTCATCTCAAACACATTTAGTTTCCGTCTCTCACTTACTTTCATACCCCATAACTCTGATCCATACATCACAGTTGGCACAACCACTTTCTCAAACAACACATTCATTTCCAACCCTCTATTCTTCATCACTCCTTTCAATGCACCCAACACTTTACATCCTTCATTCACTCTGTGACACACATCTGCTTCCACTCCACCATTTGCAGTTATAACCGAGCCTAAATACTTAAACTGATTAACCTCCTCAAGTGTCTCTCCATTCAACATAACATTCAATCCAGCGCCATCCTCATTTCTTGTACACCTCATAGCCTTACTCTTTCCCACTTTCACTCGCAACTTCCTTCTCTCACAAACCATTCCAAGTTCTGACACTAACCGACACAGCTTTTCCTCTGAATCTGCTACCACCACAGTATCATCTGCAAACAGCAACTGTTATGTATAACTTTTGAGCTGATTAATTCGTGTGCTTTGCATTGCTCTATTGTTTTGTTGTTTTCACGGAGTAGAACACGCCATGTCGGACATCTAAGTTTGAGTAATAAAACCTCCACTTTTTCTCATGATTTTTATTGAATTATCATCAACCATCTAATCATAGTATGGAACAAATGGCGACGAGGTACAAAGGACCAATGCAGTAGCAAAAGGAACTTCTGGTTTGCAGTATTTAAGTGAAGTTTTTGCAGTTTTGAGGTAGCCGGTAAATTGGGTAAGCTTCTGACTTCCGAGATTTTCGTTCCCGTGGCCACCCTCCATAGGCTGTTTTGATCAAGTTTTGCAGTTAGCATTGGAGCCTTCATAGATGCCGTATTATAACTGTTTAAGCCTAATGCTGATGATTTTTTCAAGATTGGAAAGTTATAGTGATTATTTTCCAAGGTGTACCCTAGATTGATGATAGCCTATGGTAGGCCAATTGTGTTTATCGGTAACCTTGTTTCCAGTGTTTTGTGGACGGTAGCCTTGATTGATCATAGCCTACCGTAAGCATATGGTGCTTAACCCCAGTGCTTTGAGGAGTGGAGTAAAACAAATTGCATATAGGCTGT
>JAXCGZ010014519.1:0-12500 GCA_037179515.1 Halocaridina rubra
GTGAACGGGCATTGGATGCACGTGGAATGTCGGTGGACCCTAGGAGAGAGCGTACAAGAGATAGAAATGAGTGGAGGAATGTTGTGTATAGGTGACGCTGCCAAAGGGATTTCTCGTACCTGCTAAAGTGAACTGTGATGGACGGCTGGGAGTGAAGTTGTCAAGTGATGGAGCGGTAGAGGTAAACCAGATGCTGCTTTCGGGCCTCACTGCAGAATATCCTTGCCAGCCTACTTTGTGAATGACCCAAGCATTGTGGTAGGGAGGAAATGTGGCAACCCTTTATCCCCAAGGAGCTAAGGGGAGTAATTGAGGTATGTGTTGAATCGTGAAGAAAGCGTGTTGCTTGGCTCGACCAGTCCCCTTACAAAGGGTAATGCAACCATGTATATAGATGGAGTTATATATTTATATCTTTAACAAATGAAGCTCATGGCATTGTACCTGTTGAGAGTTATGTACAATGAAAAATACTCTTTCTATCTACCTTTTATACAGTTTAGAAATAAGTGAAAGAAGTTTAGATATTTTTGCATATAAAGTGAACTCGTGGACCGTGGTAGCTCAGTGGTAAAGCGTGCTCGTTGGGAGGTAGCAGACCTGACTAATACTGGTTCGATCCCGCCGCATGGTATTAGGAAGGGCTTCCATCCTTAATACCCCATCCCCAACATGTCTGTGTCCACCCCATTCGAAAAGGGATTAATTGTAACAAAAAAATGTAAAGAATTACGAGAACATTTTCCATGCCTTCATTACCAATGAAGTAATTAAAGTCCTTCAAAATTTTCCATATTTAGCTAACGTTTTGACCCAAATACCGAGTTCCCCAGGAACAAGAAGGATAGGATCGATATCATGGAGCACTGTTACGTATACACAGATAATAACACTATAAGTAGCATCAAAATTAAAAGCAAACAGTCATGCATGTCACAGTAAACAATAAATGAAAATAGTTCGGGGAAAAGACTATGAACAGGATTTACATATAAGTTGAAATGGTTATTATATATATATATATATATATATATATATATATATATATATATATATATATATATATATATATATGAATAATTTTTTTTTTTTTTTTTTACCCCGACCGGGACTCGAACCTAGGACTTATGATTACTAAGTCAAGGCGCTACCACTACACCACAGAAGGTTAAAAGGAACCCAACCTTATAGCTTATATCTGCTATACTTGGGAATGAACGCATTCTAACTGAATGCCACTATGTTCATTTTACAGATTCCCCAACCTCACTCGTGGCTTCATTTTAGCATTTAATTCAATTCCCAATCTCATTCGGGCATGAAATATCAAATAAGCACATTACATATGTGAAAACATGAATAATTTTTTACCCCGACCGGGACTCGAACCTAGGACTTATGATTACTAAGTCAAGGCGCTACCACTACACCACAGAAGGTTAAAAGGAACCCAACCTTATAGCTTATATCTGCTATACTTGGGAATGAACGCATTCTAACTGAATGCCACTATGTTCATTTTACAGATTCCCCAACCTCACTCGTGGCTTCATTTTAGCATTTAATTCAATTCCCAATCTCATTCGGGCATGAAATATCAAATAAGCACATTACATATGTGAAAACATGAATAATTTTTTACCCCGACCGGGACTCGAACCTAGGACTTATGATTACTAAGTCAAGGCGCTACCACTACACCACAGAAGGTTAAAAGGAACCCAACCTTATAGCTTATATCTGCTATACTTGGGAATGAACGCATTCTAACTGAATGCCACTATGTTCATTTTACAGATTCCCCAACCTCACTCGTGGCTTCATTTTAGCATTTAATTCAATTCCCAATCTCATTCGGGCATGAAATATCAAATAAGCACATTACATATGTGAAAACATGAATAATTTTTTACCCCGACCGGGACTCGAACCTAGGACTTATGATTACTAAGTCAAGGCGCTACCACTACACCACAGAAGGTTAAAAGGAACCCAACCTTATAGCTTATATCTGCTATACTTGGGAATGAACGCATTCTAACTGAATGCCACTATGTTCATTTTACAGATTCCCCAACCTCACTCGTGGCTTCATTTTAGCATTTAATTCAATTCCCAATCTCATTCGGGCATGAAATATCAAATAAGCACATTACATATGTGAAAACATGAATAATTTTTTACCCCGACCGGGACTCGAACCTAGGACTTATGATTACTAAGTCAAGGCGCTACCACTACACCACAGAAGGTTAAAAGGAACCCAACCTTATAGCTTATATCTGCTATACTTGGGAATGAACGCATTCTAACTGAATGCCACTATGTTCATTTTACAGATTCCCCAACCTCACTCGTGGCTTCATTTTAGCATTTAATTCAATTCCCAATCTCATTCGGGCATGAAATATCAAATAAGCACATTTAATTGAATTAAATGCTAAAATGAAGCCACGAGTGAGGTTGGGGAATCTGTAAAATGAACATAGTGGCATTCAGTTAGAATGCGTTCATTCCCAAGTATAGCAGATATAAGCTATAAGGTTGGGTTCCTTTTAACCTTCTGTGGTGTAGTGGTAGCGCCTTGACTTAGTAATCATAAGTCCTAGGTTCGAGTCCCGGTCGGGGTAAAAAATTATTCATGTTTTCACATATGTAATGTGCTTATTTGATATTTCATGCCCGAATGAGATTGGGAATTGAATTAAATGCTAAAATGAAGCCACGAGTGAGGTTGGGGAATCTGTAAAATGAACATAGTGGCATTCAGTTAGAATGCGTTCATTCCCAAGTATAGCAGATATAAGCTATAAGGTTGGGTTCCTTTTAACCTTCTGTGGTGTAGTGGTAGCGCCTTGACTTAGTAATCATAAGTCCTAGGTTCGAGTCCCGGTCGGGGTAAAAAATTATTCATGTTTTCACATATGTAATGTGCTTATTTGATATTTCATGCCCGAATGAGATTGGGAATTGAATTAAATGCTAAAATGAAGCCACGAGTGAGGTTGGGGAATCTGTAAAATGAACATAGTGGCATTCAGTTAGAATGCGTTCATTCCCAAGTATAGCAGATATAAGCTATAAGGTTGGGTTCCTTTTAACCTTCTGTGGTGTAGTGGTAGCGCCTTGACTTAGTAATCATAAGTCCTAGGTTCGAGTCCCGGTCGGGGTAAAAAATTATTCATGTTTTCACATATGTAATGTGCTTATTTGATATTTCATGCCCGAATGAGATTGGGAATTGAATTAAATGCTAAAATGAAGCCACGAGTGAGGTTGGGGAATCTGTAAAATGAACATAGTGGCATTCAGTTAGAATGCGTTCATTCCCAAGTATAGCAGATATAAGCTATAAGGTTGGGTTCCTTTTAACCTTCTGTGGTGTAGTGGTAGCGCCTTGACTTAGTAATCATAAGTCCTAGGTTCGAGTCCCGGTCGGGGTAAAAAATTATTCATGTTTTCACATATGTAATGTGCTTATTTGATATATATATATATATATATATATATATATATATATATATATATATATATATATATATATATATATATATATATATATATATATATAAAGTGTGTGTATGTATGTATGTACGTATGTATGTATGTATGTATGTATGTATGTATGTATGTATGTATGTATGTATGTATGTATGTATGTATGTACGTATGTATGAGTTTGTGTTAGTGTGTGTGGCCAACGTGGCCTAAGGACAGCGCTCGCAACTTTGATTCGTCAGACCGTGGGCTCGAGGCCCGCCCTAGTCTGAAGAACTTAGAGAGAACATTCACTCAGGGAGTAGCGGTCGCACTTGCCATAACCAAAGTCCTGCGCAAAGTTGCAGTGTCATATCCCTCTCTCTCTCTCTCTCTCTCTCTCTCTCTCTCTCTCTCTCTCTCTCTCTCTCTCACACACACACACACACACACACACACACACACACACACACACACACACACACACACACACACACACACACACACACACCAACTAGGTAAATATTCGAGGGAAGGAAAGCCGAGACCAACAAAAGTAACCTTTGAGAGAGGGGAGACATGTAGGGAAATATTGTTGAGAAAAAAAAGTCTAAAAGACCTTCAAGAATGCAAAGAAGTGTTCATTAGACGATACAGAACACAGGAAGAGATGGGAAAGATCAAAAACTTGTTGCAAGAGGCAAGAAGGTTAAATGATGAAAGAAGAGAAGAAAAATTTTCGTTACAGAATACTTCCAGACAAAGGGGAGATAAAGAAGATAATGACAGAAGATCAGGGGATGGGGCCTCATTAAGATTGTTATACACAAATGCTGATGGATTAGCTGGTAAGGCAGTAGAATTAAAAGATAGGATTCACAACAGTAAGGCAGATATAGTAGCAATTACAGAGACTAAGTTGAGTGAGGACATAAACAGTGTCACAGTTTTTCCTAAGGGCTTCAGAATACTAAGGGTCGAAAGATCTGAGAGGACTGGTGGAGGGATAGCACTGCTCATAAGTGAAAGGATTCAAGTCGAAGAAATAAACTTGGCTATAGAAAGTGAGTTCAGGGAATTTCTTGTTGCTCGCATAAATACTGGGTCAGAGAGCATTATAATAACTGTTGTATACAACCCACCAAGGAACCAAAATAGGCTTGAAATTTATGAGGAAAGTCATATAGGTACGATTGAAGTCATAAACTCAGTTGTTAACATGGCGCGGGAGAAAAAATGTAGGATTTTGATTATGGGAGACTTTAATCATAAAGAGATAGATTGGATAAATCTTGACCCACACAGTGGTGAGGACTCATTTGGGGCAAGATTCCTAGATTGCGTACAAGGGAACTTCCTACACCAACATGTAATGGAACCAACAAGAGCCAGGGGTGGGGATGAGCCATCACTACTTGATCTAGTGTTCACAGATAATGTGTTGGATATTGAAAATATTGAGTATGAACCACCAATTGGAAAGAGTGACCACTGTGTGTTGTTGATGGAGTATATCATTGAAGACATTCTTCCTGAGAGTAGAGGCACTGAGGACATGAGGAGGAACTATCCGAAAGGAGATTACATCAAAATGAATGAGCTTTTTGCAGTTATTGACTGGAGAACCTTATTTTACAACAAATCTGTACAAGAAATGTATGACATCTTTTGTGAGAAATATGGGAAGATAGTAGATTGCTGCACACCTGTCACCAAAGTAGGTGTAATTCATGCCAGAGAGAAATGGTTCGATAATGGGTGTAAAAGAGCTAAGGAGTGGAGAGACAAATGCTGGAAAAGGTATAGGAGGAGAAAAAACATAAATGCCTGGCAAACCTACAAAAGAGCAAGAAATGACTACCTAAGTAAAAGGAGAGAGGCAGAGAGAGATTATGAGAGGGACATCACCAGGAAGGCTAAAGAAAATCCCAAGCTTTTCCACAGCTTTATCAGAGGAAAACTGAAGGTAAAAGAACAGGTTTTAAGGCTAAAGAGAGCGGATGGAAGCATCACTGAGACGGACGAAGAGATCTGCAAAGAATTGAACAAGGAGTTTCAGTCAGTATTTACAGTAGAAAATACCCCACCCTCTCAGATTGCAGTGATAGAAGCTCAAGGGCCGGTATTAGAGAACATCAACCTTACAGCCACAGAGGTATGCAAAGCGCTGATGGATTTAGATGTTCATAAAGCTACAGGTCCTGATGACATATCCCCTCATGTGCTTAAAAAATGCGCAAACACAATATCAGTGGCACTAAGTATCATATTTAAGGAGTCACTGGAGTCGGGGGAGATTCCAAGATGCTGGAAACAAGCAAATGTGATACCTATCTTCAAAAAGGGAAGGAGGGATACGGCTCTGAACTATAGACCAGTTTCCTTGACCAGCATAGTTTGCAAAGTTATGGAGAAACTACTAAGGAAACATATCTCTCTTCACTTGGAATCCTTCAACTTTTTGTCAGTGAGGCAACATGGCTTCAGAGAAGGAAGATCAACAGTAACAAACTTATTAGAATTTTATGATGAGGTAAGCCAAATCTTACAGGAAAGAGAGGGCTGGGCAGATTGCATATTCCTAGACTTCCAGAAAGCGTTTGACACTGTTCCACATGGGAGACTTATTAGGAAGCTGCAATCAATGGCTAGAATAGGTGGAAATGTCTTGGAATGGATAAAAACTTACTTAGAAGGAAGGGAACAGAGGGTTAGAGTAAGACACTCAGTGTCTGAATGGAGAAGAGTTAGTAGTGGAGTTCCACAGGGTTCAGTTTTAGGGCCACTTTTGTTCCTTGTATATGTAAATGACCTACCAGAGTCTGTAAATTCATTCATGAATATGTTTGCAGATGATGCAAAGATTGTGAAGAAAGTAAAAAACGAGAACAATGGTAGAGAACTTCAGGAGGATCTAAATAATCTGCATGAGTGGTCAGAAAAGTGGCTAATGAAATTCAATACCTCAAAATGTAAGGTAATGAGAATGGGTACAAGTGCAAGAAGGCCCAAGCTTGACTACTCGGTGGCTGGAATACAACTTCAAGA
Source organism: Halocaridina rubra (assembly GCA_037179515.1). NCBI lineage: Eukaryota > Metazoa > Arthropoda > Malacostraca > Decapoda > Atyidae > Halocaridina > Halocaridina rubra. The sequence continues at coordinate 6,526 of JAXCGZ010014519.1, forward strand.
GACAGAAAATGAGAGAGATCTAGGAGTAAACATACTGGCAGATTTGTCTCCAGAAATACATATAAATGGCGTAGTAAGGGCAGCATATGCATTCTTATCAAATGTAAGGGTAGCCTTCAGGCACATGGACAAGGAAATGTTCAGAAATATTTATGTAACCTATGTGAGGCCAAAACTCGAATATGCAGCCCCCTTTTGGAATCCGCACTTGAAAAAGCACATAGCTAAGCTTGAAAAAGTTCAAAGACATGCCACGAAACTGGTGCCAGAAATACGCAATCTCAGTTATGATGAGAGGCTGAGGGAATTAGACTTGCCATCACTCGAAGCTAGAAGAGTAAGGGGGGATATGGTGACAGTCTTTAAATTCCTTCATGGTTATGATAGAGTGGATAGGGATCGATATTTCGATATGGCTGGCTCTAGAACTAGAGGTCATAGTTTGAAACTTCGTAAGAAAACTTGTTTGCAGGATGTAAGGAAATGCTTTTTCAGTGTAAGAGTAGTTGATAATTGGAATTCGCTAAGCGAGGAGGTAGTTAATGCTATCTCAATCCATAGTTTTAAGGACAGGTATGATAAGTATCACTAAGTCTAAAAATGGAACCGATGAGGAGACGGGAAGATACGAGCTTTGGGCTCTTTCCCGTAAACACAATTAGGTAATCACAATTAGGTAATCACACACACACACACACACACACATATATATATATATATATATATATATATATATATATATATATATATATATATATATATATATATATATATATATATATATATATATATATATATAGATAGATAGATAGATAGATAGATAGATAAAAAAAATTGAAAGGGAAAGTTCTCCATCTTGAAATTGATGATATAAAGCACTATCTATTTATAAGAGCCATAATGCTTCTTATATGGGGGTTGCCGAGTCAGAGCAAAATCTTATCTCTTTGCGGGAGGAAAATGTACATGGGGTGACTACTAGTACCCTTTGCCGCGCCTTATTTAGGCTAATTTTACAACATTCAACGGAACCTCAAGAGAAAGAAAGTTGAGAATGCACAGTAAAAGAGAAAGGGAGATTGCTCTATCGGACTCAGAGGCCGCTCAGCCCCTCATATAAAGCAGATTTTTCTTATCTAATTATTACTTTTTGCCGTAGCATGTGTCACAATTAGTCCCCATTTGAATGAGGGTGGACACGTCTTGGAATTGGCTGATTAAGGCTGGATTCCCATTGTTTACACCTCACGGTGAGATCAAATCCACATGTGTCAGGTTCGTCACTTCTCAACTTTCAGTTTCTGCCACTGAGCTGCCTATTTATATACTCGTATATTGTAAATTTGAGTTAGAAAATATCACTATGTAATGACACACTTACTGGTTCCACGGATGATATTTTTTCGAAATCCCTTTAGGATTATGTATGACGTCATCCGTATGCAATTTGTAAATTATTTCTTAAAGCTTTTTTGCAGTGAATGCTAGTTACATATTGATCGCCTTTTGATGATAAATTTAGCATCTATATATTTTCCCAACATGACAACCACATATGCATTACTGCTCTATTTTGAAGAAAAATAAACAGATGTTCTCTCTCTCTCTCTCTCTCTCTCTCTCTCTCTCTCTCTCTCTCTCTATATATATATATATATATATATATATATATATATATATATATATATATATATATATATATATATATATATTATATATATATATATATATATATATATATATATATATATATATATATATATATATATATATATATATATATATATATATATATCTTTGTGGTGGATTTAATATATTCTCTCCTTTCTCCTAAATACCATCAGAAGTTATGTTGCTAATCACGTTTTCTTTTGTGTTTCAAGTTTTCGTCAAGAAAATCGTTCTAAAAGAGATAGCATATCCACTCGTCAATAGATATCTTCTCACTGTTTCGGTATTTTATTTAAAAAATTAATTTGTGTTATTCATAGGCTAATATTTTGTGTTTACAAGTAATTTACTTTGACTTGTGAATTCTTATGTAGAAAATCCGTAGAATATGTAGACTTCATCTTTTATAGATTGTTAAATATTATAAAGAATATCCGTAGAGTCGTCAAAATTTCGGCTTCTCGCGTCAGGGGTCACCACTTATCGCCTTATTCCTCGCGTCCTCATCCGTTACACCACACACCCTTATGTCCTCCCTCACTACATCCATAAGCTTCCTCTTTGACCTTCCTCTCCCCCTCCCGCATGGTACCTTCATCGTCAGCATCTTTCTCTTCCGTAGAGTAACTGACACTAATGTAGGTGTAATTTCGAAATACTGTTACTCTTCAGAATAGCCATAGAGTGCTTGGAATGCTCGTGAAGACAGATAGACCTTACAAATGCAGTCGAGGGTGACGGAACAAAATTCGGAGATGTTTAGGTATTGATAACTCTTAGGCCGCTTTCACACCAAAGTGGGACGTCGCACGTGGCATGCCACGTGCGACGTGCCACTTTGCTGTGAAAACGGCCTTAGTCACTTGAATTAGCTCTGCACAAATTGAGATTTTTTATTCTTAAGTACAACAGTGTCCATAGCACTATTGACCTGTGTGGACTCTTTGTGGAATATATGATAGAGGCTGTAATAGCTAAATAGGGGAAAGCTACTATATGTGAAATTTTTTAGATAATTACAGGAGCCTTGTGAAAAATGTGCAAATATGAAAATGAGAAAGCAAGTTTAGGTGAAATTTTTGAGATTTACAAAAGAATTTTTGAAAAATGTGCAAATATGGGTTCTGAGATACATTTAATACAGCAGAGATATAATGTTTTTCTGTATGACCAAAATGAGAGTCAAGGAATGTATTCTTGTGTGAAATAGAAGGTTTGCTCAGAGGTAGACAGTAATGGCCTAACACCAATTATATATATATATATATATATATATATATATATATATATATATATATATATATATATATATATATATATATATATATATATATATATATATATATATATATATATATATATATATATATATATATATATATATATATATATATGGAAAAGTACTTAGAAACAGTTGGATAAATAAAAGTAAAATAAGGAATAATTAATCAAACGGATTGGCAAATATTTTCCACGTTTTTAAGAGAGATTTTTGGAGTCAGAAGGTTTGCTAAGAATTGATAAAGGCATGAACAAAGTGTACCCCAAACTTTTTCGTATATTTGTAATGGCTAAAATAAAATAGATAAATAAAAATAATAAATAAATAAATAAACAAATAAAGTAACTTGGCTTAGAGTAGATTAGGGAAGGTAGGGTTTTACTAAGGGCTATGGAGGGATTCGTGAAGAATTACGGAAATAGTTGAGACAGGTTTTTGTATATTTGTAATGGTTAGTATACAAAATAAAGTGCAGTAAGTAGGCTTAGAGTGGATTAGAGCAGTTTTACCAAGGGTCATGGAGGGATCCGTGAAAAATTACACAAAGAGTTCAGCTTTTCTTATTAAAAATAATCCTTTGGCCTCCAAAATTAATATATATTATTCATAGGCTCATTTTTCGTATACTTTGTGTTTACAAGTACATGTAATTGACTTTGACTTGTGAATTCTTATGTAGAAAATCCGTAGAATACAGAGACTTCATATGTTATAGATTGTTAAATATTATAAAGAATATCCGTAGAGTTGTCAAAACTTTCGGCTTCTCGCGTCAGGGTTCACCACAGTGGATCAGTGGTCAACTTATCGCCTTATTTCTCTCGTCCTCTTTCGTCACACCACACACCGTCATGTCCTCCCTCACCACATCCATAAGCTTCCTCTTTGACCTACCTCTCCCCCTCCCGCTTGTGCTGTGAACAGCACAAGCACAAAATGTGCAAAGTTAATTCATGTGATTAAAGCCGTTTTCACACCAAAGTGGCATGTCGCACGTGGCATGCTACGTGCGACGTGCCATTTTGGTGTGAAAGCGGCCTAAGAGTTATCAATACCTAAACATCACCGAATTTTGTTCCGTCACCTTCAATTGCATTTGTAAGGTCTATTTGCCGATCTATCAGGTTTGCATAAGAGTTTTCATCCACTATTATTCCACATACTCTGTGGCTATTCCGTACAGTAATATTATATTTCTATTTGTTTCGTCAACTGAATATAGATATTGCACCTTTTCGATTAACAGAAGTAGAGTGGAACTCGAATTTTAATATTTCTCGTGTATTTAGAGGCACGTCAGAGCATTATCTTCTTTTTTACTTCTGTGCCAGGCTTTTTACTTCATGCAGTAAACCCTGTGATGAAGTTTGCTTGTGTGTCTGTTTCTGTGATTTTTTTTTAATATCACGAACATACATTCTTGAAACTTTGCAGGAACACTGGTCTTCACTGCAGTACGTAAAACAGTACATTAGGAATATTGTGTATTTCATATGCGTTTATTGATATGATTTATGAACAAGTACACATTGTTTTATTGGTTTATGTGTCACTATTTACTCCCATTTGAATGGGATGAATAGACAGGTTGGATGCCTTCCTTAACGCCTCGCAGTGGGCTTGATCGCGGTTTTGTCACCTTCCTAGCTGAGCTCCCTAACCACTACAATATACAATCGCACTCCTAAATTTGACTTTTGCAAACTTTTCGCTATATGCAGTGCGACCTGTTATTTAAAACCTTTATCTATTAAATATCCCATCAGAATGCGTAATGTTGGTAATATATTCAAATTAATTGCGAAATATAATGGCATTTTTGTCAACCTTAATTGTATATTAGCATTAATTTCGGCCCACAAATGTAGCCAAAAATATATTTTATTATAGTTCAAAAGACCCCAACATTGTTTTTCGTCTTTCCCCTAGGATATCTGTCTATCTATCTACCTATCTGTATCTATCTATCTATCTATCTATCTATCTATATATATATATATATATATATATATATATATATATATATATATATATATATATATATATATATATATATATATATATATGATAGGCAAAGGCCTACTAAAGAAGACAGCGTAAAAAATAGCTAAAGTACCTATTAATTTCGTGACTTTATCTGGTCACTTTTTCAAAGTACAATGCCAGTGTTTTTTGAGTAGGTGACCAGATATGATTACGAAAGTCATAAGTACTTTAAACATTTTTCACATTGCTTTCTTTAATGGACCGTTTTTTGCCATTTCAGACTATATGGTAACAGTTCAGTATATGTGTATGTGTGTGTGTGTGTGTGTGTGTGTGTGTGTGTGTGTGTGTGTGTGGGTGTGTGTGTGTGTGTGTGTGTGTGTGTGTGTGTGTGTGTGTGTGTGTGTGTGTGTGTGTGTGAGAGAGAGAGAGAGAGAGAGAGAGAGAGAGAGAGAGAGAGAGAGAGAGAGAGAGAGAGAGAGAGAGAGAGAGAGAGAGAGAGAGAGAGAGAGAGAGTTGGAGTTAGTGTTTGCAGCGATGGATATGAGTATTGCAGTAATGATAAAATGGAGTCCTCGTCCGGGGGCAACAACTTGCGTTAGGCACTACTTAGATTTGTTACTAAAGTTATTTTCATGTACTTTAATTTAGAATTTAGTTTCCTCTTTGAAAAGTGCATATATACATTCATATACAGTGGCTGGTGTTCCCATTCTAAGAGAGTGACTTAATCAAAGAACACGTTCACCAGAGGCTAACAGACCTCAATCACTTATCTTAAGAGCTGAGAGGAGTGATCTAAATATATTATTTACTGGTGAATGTGAGTGCTTTGATTCGTCTTCCCCCCTTATAAGAGTGATTTCGGTATTTGTATACGTAGGTGTGTATATATGTATGTATGTATGTATGTATGTATGTATGTATGTATGTATGTATGTATGTATGTATGTATGTATGTATGTTACCTAATTGTATTTAAGGGAAAGAGCCCTATGCCCTGGTCGGTTCCATTTTTATACTCGGTGATACTTAT
>JAXCGZ010014519.1:17500-20348 GCA_037179515.1 Halocaridina rubra
ATTGTGTCATAGGTCATGTGCAAATCATTAACGATGATAACACTTCAGTTTTGCGTTTCGTTTGTATCAAAAATATATTAAATAATCTTCGCAGTACTCGGAATATGTTCAATAATTCTCCTTTTATTATTTTTACCGTTTTACATGTGTCACAGTGAGTCCCCATTCGAATGGGGTGGATACAAATATGTTCGAGCTGGCGAATAAAGGCTGAATGCCCTTCCTACCGCCCCACGGTGCATCTAGGATGATCATCCACCCTTAATTCCTCAGTTGCAACCATTATCCATCCCCCATTTGAATGGGAACTAATTTTAAGTGATGTGTGAAGCATTTAAGATATTCAATGTAATGTGGCCTTAGTGAGACATTTAGCCTTTATTTGGAACAAATTCACTAGTAGCGCTTCATATATGTGAAAGCTTATTTACAGAATTAAAAAACGAAGGCGATGATAATGATGATGGAGATGATTATGTTGATGATGATAATTGGTGGTGATGCCATTATTATTATTATTATTATTATTATTATTATTATTATTATTATTATTATTATTATTATTATTATTATTATTATTATTATTATTATTATTATTACTGTATTTGTTATTGTTGCTGGTGGGAGTTTAGTTTTGATGTTATTCTTTTGTGGTTTTCTATGCAGTCGTTTAACAATGTTTATATAGTTTACTGCTAAAGAAAAGTAAAATAATCTAAATCTGTATAAATGAAGATATAATGTTATAAAGACTGGCCAGTTAAACCGTTCTGTCGAATTCCTAATCATATTGGGCTAGATTTCGTTAATTTAACTTTCCTTCAGAAGAAATTTACCAAGATTTTCATCTCGTTCTTAAGCCGTATTTACCGGCCACCGAGAACACATTTAAGCCATTGGGAACTTATGGTTATTGTTTTCAGATTTCTCCCTGGGCTTCAGTATCATATTTATTTTTTTCTATCTTATAGGGGAGTTTATTAGCGAACCGCTGTAGCTTAATGGTGGAGCGCATGAGTTGGGAAGTGACTAACACGGGTTCGAGCCCACCGCGGGATGTGAAAAAGGTCATCCAGCCTTACTTCCCTTATAGCACCAAAATGGCTGTGGCCACCCCCATTCGAATGGGGAATAATTGTGACTCATAAAGCAGTGCATGCATGGGTCACCTTATTATATTTATTGTTTTCATTTACATTCTTAATATTGAGTGAGTTGCATTATTCAGTTTTATATATGATAAAAGGGGACCACAGAAATCTCAGTGATAAAACGTCCAAGTTGGCAAGTAACGCTAACGAACAATTCAAGTTCAACTTCACCGTGAGTCGTTAAGAAGTGCATTTAACCTTAAGTCCCTTATAGATTCACCCCAGTCGGGGTAAAAATGATTCGTATATATATATATATATATATATATATATATATATATATATATATATATATATATATATATATATATATGTATATATATATATATATATATATATATATATATATATATATATATATATATATATATATATATATATATATATATATATATATATATATATATATATATATAAACTGCAGAAATGTATGGGATAAGGATTTTTGATGTTATTTATTGTTGTTTTTCTTTTAAAGTTAGTTTCTCATCTCTTCCTTTCAAATTATCCTTATTGTTATATATATTAGCCTTTTGCTAAGATTAACAACCGTGTAAGGCTTTTAAACGAAGTTCCTCATTTTATGCAAGAAGCAAAGATGTTTTAAATGACAGAAAGATAATATAAGATATTCAGTTAAGCACAGTTCACGCGATTGTTTTCGATCTCTTTCTACGTACTGAGATATCATCATTTTTACTGATGTTATAAACTCTAGTTAAAGTAAGTTCGCTTTTTGTTTAGTGAGATATGAGCAATTTGCTGACGTTATTTTGATCTCCCTCTCGTTTGAAAGTAAGTTCCCTAGATGAAGAGATAATTTATAGGACAAAAAATCGTCAGAATAACCGAGGATCGCATTTTACATGATTGTTATAGAATCTCTTTCAACTTCCTGATTATAAATATTCACTGGACCACCAAATATTTTATCATTTTAATCATTTTAATGAAATTAGAATAATTTTGTGTGTAATTCTTCGGCAATATTTCCTCATTTGGAACGATACTTTCAGTGATAATGAAGATCGTCAAAACAACTAGATTATCGCAAGTCACAAGACTCTTTTCGAAAATTTCTCAAATTATTTTTTGTTTTGTTTTTTAGCCAAATATTTGCGTTCATCTAAGTATTTTAAGGAGTCAGGTATTGGTCTAGTAATCTGACTCAGGAGTGGAGGAGCAGGCGTTCTGCTAAGATGGGAATGATTATTTGTTAACTCAGTTTATAGATATCTGAGTTACAAGTATTGTGCTGATTATTCATCCGTTAGCAAGTTTTGTCAATTCGTAAAATGCGGTTTTGAGAAGCTTTTCGTATTCTAAATAATGAATTGATTATTGTCTTGTCTTCGAGTATATGCTTGTCAACTTTTATATTGTAATATTTTTAACTGTACTCAAAAAACTTCTTATTTTCTAAGCTATGTGTCCTCTATTGTGAGGCGCTTATTTAGGCTAAGCGCCAAAACTATAAGTCAGAAAAACGCATATAAAGTTTCACTTTAAAACTTTGATATCTCGGGGGCTGCTCCTGTGATTTTGATGTTAGAATTTAAAAGGAAATGAGCGGCTAACGAGATATCAAAGTTTTAAAGTTGCGAAACTTTAAACGCGTTCTCTAGCATTTACTCGTTTTGACAATTATTCCAGTATAGTATTAGGCGTCTCTGATAGTCTTGTCTGTTTGTATAATG
>JAXCGZ010014520.1:7500-17500 GCA_037179515.1 Halocaridina rubra
TTCTTTTATTACAACTGAGATGGATGAAGTGGATATCTCTATATTTGGAAAGTTATATTTGAGTCTAGGTGGCTATTGGCAGCCAGGGTTTGGTCAAAAAAGTCAGAGGGACGGAGGGTTTGGTGTATTCGTCCATGAGAGGCCTCGACATCCAGGAGGATGCGATAAGTTCGCGTGATTGACTGGATTTGTGTAGAGCGTTATAAACCTTCCTTGACATGAGGTTTGGGAGTGACATTAACCCTTTATAAAGGGGGCAAGAACAAACTAGGAAGTTTTTCTTTCCCGTTTTAGAATTTTAGAATATTGCTTTTACTTTTGTCATCTTCATTGATTTTGACATTCTCCGAATATATATATATATATATATATATATATATATATATATATATATATATATATATATATATATATATATATATATATATATATATATATATATATATATATATATATATATTAGTAATACATGCACTCACAATCATTCATGCACCCACTCATTCTTACATACGTAGAGACATTCACAAACAAACACGTGCAATAATGCTCTGGAATCCCTTCTTGGAATAGAATGGAATATTAGCATGTTGGTGAATATTTAAAAATCTGATACAAAAATGGTAATGCAAATACTCAATTTTAATTATGAGAAAATGTTGAAAAAGGAACATTTTCCGTCATTTGAAGCCTAAAATGAGCAGTATATGGTAACGTTTGTAAACGTTTGCACGTTTTTAAACGTTTGCATGTTTTTTTTACAAAGTTGAGGGGGTGCATTGCACTGGTGTGAGTAACTCTAGCTTTAGAGGTCGTAATTTGAAGGATCGTAAGAGAAACTTGCAAGGAAATACTCTTCAGTGTAAGATTTGTTGATAAATGGAAATTATAACTCTAGGAAATTGTATTTTTTTTATTTTTTTTTTATTTTGATAGATGTTACGTATGTCAGTGTGTAAAAATATAAAAAGAGAGTTATATGCTTTCCGTTCTTTTACAAGTTCACTATTAGATAAATTCGTTTAGATCATTACACTCCCTGGGATTAGTGAATATAAATTAATAAAATAAGAATGTTCCGGTTTTACGTCACGGACTCCCTTTTCAACAAGGGCTAGGACGGTTGCCTTCTTGCCAAGGACTTGTTTTGGCAGATGTAATCGTTACCTTGAGTGTATGCCCTGGCTAACCTCAGACCGTGACAGGGCGCGAACCCTCGACTTGACGCCTCAGAGTCGCGGACGCTACCGCTTGAGCCATGGTGACTAAAATTGATAAAATAAGATTGTATATATATATATATATATATATATATATATATATATATATATATATATATATATATATATATATATATATATATATATATATATATATTATCCTTGTCGGGGTAAAAAATGATTCATGTTTTCACATATGTAATGTGCTTATTTGATAATATATATATATATATATATATATATATATATATATATATATATATATATATATATATATATATATATATATATATATATATCTTAAATATATTTCCCAAATTCCTTACCATGATCTGGTATATAATAAACGTCTTATAAAGATATTGAATGATTCATTTCCTGTCTCGCAATCTTTGTTATCTCTTATCAGAGTCAGATACTGATATACCTTGATAGCTTTTATCGCTGTTATCTTTTTTATGATCAGTGATCGTTTAATTCCAGTAATGAATTCAACTTTAGAACTTAAGGTCATTGGGGTCTGTTCCCATTTATATTCTAAATGTTTTCATTATAATTTGACAGCGCATTTAAACCATGTGACTTTGTTTATAAAATTTAGTCTCAAAAATTATTATTATTATTATTATTATTATTATTATTATTATTATTATTATTATTATTATTATTATTATTATTATATTTATTATTATTATTATTATTATTATTATTATTATTTTTATTATTATTTCAGTATTGAAATGGCTGTTCAGGTGCTAGGTATTTATTCCTTAAAAAAATTCACATTGTAGAATATATGCCGTAGACAGTTATGCTGTGAGCGATTATACGCATTCTCGTGAAGGCAGTTCATCATGAACATCCTTGCTGTCAAGAAAAATAAAAGTAGCTCATCTTGAGCCGCTTTCACACCAAAGTGACACGTTGCACGTGGCACGCCAGTTGAAAACCAACATCCGGAAATATATGAAACCTTTCTTACAGAAATGGCATGACACATCCCATGTGCCACATACGACTTGCGTCGCAAGTCGCACGTGTCACGCTATGCAAGGCTCAGCTAACATAACTAAGCTTGCCTCTTATAGTCCAGGAAGTTAGTTTCCCTAAAATATTTTTTAAGCTTATATTATAAAACTTGAAAGAATTCTGATTGGCCTATAAGATATTGCGGTAATGAAATCTATATTGAAAAATTAATTCATTATTTATTATATTGTGTTGAGAGAGGTCACATATAGCTATGTGTTGTGTATTTATCTTCCTTTATTTGATATTTTATATTTAAGCATATAAAATGAGATGCTTACATATATTGAAATATATATATATATATATATATATATATATATATATATATATATATATATATATATATATATATATATATATATATATATATATATATATATATATATACATGTTATTAGTCTTCCTGATGTTATGGTGTTATTTGGTACATAATAAATAATAAAAACAAACTTATTCGGGGCAGATTTGATGGCCTGAGTTGTACAAGCATAAAGCAGAAGATATTAATACATTAAAGTCTGTTTATCAGCATGGGAACACTAGACTAGAGCACCACAGCTTAGCCCACTAGACCACAGAGGTAGTAAAAGAGGGAAAACTGAGTCATCTACTGATGATACCCTGACAGAGGGACCTCACTGCGACCATTAATCTCTGTCGTATCTACTTAAGTATCATGCTTTTGCACATTATAGTATACTTTGATATCTTTTAGTATATCGCACTGCAGTTAAAAGAATAGTTAAAAGAATATTTATTCATTGACACTTCCAAATTTCTTAGTCCTTTTTTTCCGCATCATGACAAGCACCAAACAACATCATCGATTACAGACTACATTCCTAGGGTACATCATGTCATTAATCATCCCAATTTTACGATATTAGTTTATTTATACCATAAGGATTGGGATCAAGAATGCACCTTTTTACATAACAAGTGAACAAAATATAAACACAAGCATTAAAGTAAGGGATATCATGAACGTAGGTGATCCATTACAAAGGTCCTTGTGGTTTCTGTCATTGCATAGGTTACCATTGCAACTACACTCATAAATGTTGCCAGAAGTGTTGACACAGCCATCGACATGGTATTCCCAGCCACAGTAACGATTCACAACTGGTCTATCACCATCTGTATGTAAAGAAAACAGAAAAGAATTGTGGCAATAGAAGAATTGCGTTAATTTATAATAATAATAATAATAATAATAATAATAATAATAATAATAATAATAATAATAATAATAATAATAATAATAATAATAATAATAATAATAATGATAATAATAATAATAATAATAATAATAGAAATAATAATAATATTAATAATAATAATAATAATAATAATAATAATAATAATAATAATAATAATAATAATAATAATAATAATAATAATAATAATAATAATGATTATTATTATTATTATTATTATTATTATTATTATTATTATTATTATTATTTCTTGATTATTATTGAAATAATTAAGAAGCATAAAAGGTTTAGCCTTAATTTCCATAGTGGTGCTAGACCCAATGCGTAAGACTTCCCTCAAAGGTAGTCGTACTTTATATATAATCACATTTAATCTCTCGGGGATTGGCCTATAGGGAAAGGCTGTGATAACCAAGCTCAGAGCAACTTTGTTCAAGGCAAGACCAAACCACTTCCCTTAGATTACACACACACACACACACACACACACACACACACACACACACACACACACACACACACATACATACATACATACACACACAAACACACGAACACACACATACACACACAAATAAATATATGTGTGTGAGTGTGTGTGTGTGTGTGTGTATGTGTGTGTGTGTGTGTGTGTGTATGTGTGTGTGTGTGTGTGTGTGTGTGTGTGTGTGTGTGTGTGTGTGTGTGTGCGCATAATAATGCATATATATGCATACATGCACACGCACATATATACACGAATACAGACATAAGCTTACTTCTGCAGTACACTGTGTCCCTGCATGAATGCTGACAGTCCACTACGATTTCTGTATAATTGGGTAAATCTACGCAATCATCGCATTTGTAACACTGGAAAGCAAAGCCTGTAATGACAGAGATTTGAGAAAGTTACGATGGCTTGCGAAGATTGGACTTAACTCTATTGTTTATAATTCTTGTATGCTATTTGATTCTCAATGGAAAATTTGACTCTTAATTAATTTTAATAGCATGATAGGTATACTTTGTTAATATATTTGCGATATTCTTCAAATTATATGTCCACAATAATAATAATAATAATAATAATAATAATAATAATAATAATAATAATAATAATAATAATAATAATAATAATAATAATAATAATAATAACAACAATAATAATTATCATAATAATGATAATAATAATAATAATAATAATAATAATAATTATAACAATAATAATAATAATAATAATAATAATAATAATAATAATAATAATAATAATAATAATAATAATAATAACAACAATAATAATAATGATAATAATAATAATAATAATAATAATAATAATAATAATAATAATAATAATAATAATAATAATAATAATAATAATAATAATAATAATTATTATTATTATTATTATTATTATTATTATTATTATTATTATTATTATTATTATTATTCCTTGTGATAGTAAATTTGAAATCTCCTCACCTTCAGTTTGAATGAGAAGAAAAATGATAAATCCTGTTTTAAAATTATTATTTATTAGCATTTTGAATGTCTGAAAATATAGAATGGGTAATAATAATTATGATTATGAAATAATAACAATTATCGTCAAAGAGTAATAATAATAATAATAATAATAATAATAATAATAATAATAATAATAATAACAATAATAATAATAATAATAATAATAATAATAATAAAAATAATAATAATAATAATAATAATAATAATAATAGAAGAAGAAGAAGAACGGTAATTTTGATGGTGACAATCCTGTTACTAATAATATTTGGTGAAAGAAATTAATCTTATGCGTGTATGCATAATTTTCCGTTAATTTCCGAAAGTCATCTCTACGAGTCTATGCATTCTTTTGACCTATCAGACAGATGGTCGTTTACAACAATGATGATATTGATAAATATTGAAATATTCCGGATGATTTCTCATAACCTTCTAATGTTCGGAAGAAGAACCATAATAGAATGTAGTATTTAAACATAAATAAATAGTGTGCTACTCTAGCTGTCAAATGAGTGAATTACGGATAGTTTTAGTAATGCTTACACACACAATGGTCCGATTTCTTAAATTGTAAACCTAGGATTCCATACTGTTAGTTAGCTAGACACACACAAATGGATTTCGTAAACGCATCTGACGCGGTTCTGTTTATGGCTAGGATCCCACGTGGGATCCTAGCCATACACAGAACCGCGTCAGATACGTTTATGAAATCCATTTGTGTGTTTCTAGCTAACTAACAATATGGTATCCTAGGTTTACACTGTTTAAGAAATCGGGCCAATGTAAAACTAACCTGTGGGGACAGCGCCAAATATAACTGGAGGATATATTTAGCCACAATTAACAGACTTAAACTCACCGATGAAGAGAAAATCCGGGATGTGATTAAATTCCCTTGGTATCGGTCATTTAATTTATGCCATCACACTCCCACATGCGAGAGACAAATGGTAATCAGTTCGCATAAATATAATTGGAATTCAGAGATGCTTAAAATTTTATAATTATGATCAGATACATATGTGAAACTTGATTTTCATTATTTTTAGACTCCACGTGTGATCAGTTAATGTAATATTACTTTAAATATGCAGAAATTTGCTATAAAAAAGAAATTCTAGATACATTTGTATGGCATAAATACAGTCGATGCTGTTTGAGCAGGAAGTGAGCACGGCCCACTCACGAATACTCATCTACACAACACTTGAACACGCGGTTAATAACAAAAGATTTTATCTTTTTAAAATACTTAGTTCTGTCAGGATATGTCTGTAATTATTGCTATGGCTTATGGTGTTATCTGCTTAATATAATGCTTTTTTTATCAGTAATTGTTTACCACTCAAAAAAAACTTGGGATATGAGTGATTATATATTTTTATAAGTTTTGCCGTTACATTATATATATATATATATATATATATATATATATATATATATATATATATATATATATATATATATATATATATATATATATATATACATATATATATATATATATATATATATATATATATATATATATATATATATATATATATATATATATATATATATATATACACGCACACATACACACACACACACACAAAATCACATCAGAAAAATTATATTTTTATTGTGAAGTCTCTGGAATTGTTTGCAAACAGTGGTGGGTCTTCATGATAAATATAGAATATTTCTCGTGAATATAAAGCAAAGTTGGATAACAGATATTATATATATATATATATATATATATATATATATATATATATATATATATATATATATATATATATATATATATATATGTTGTTTTGTCACAAATGGTTGATACTAGGGGATTAAATACGTGTGTGTGTTTGTGTGCTCTAAAATTACTACGAAAAGCAATTATGAAGAACTGAGTTCCTCGGGACTTGCGAGTTAATTAATTAAATGATAAATTACTATTATTATTATTACTATTATTATTATTATTATTATTATTATTATTATTATTATTATTATTATTATTATTATTATTATTATTATTATTATTAATAATAGAGAATGCCTGTTTTCAAAATCAATTTTCATCAAGCATCTACATATCAGCATTGTATATACTAGATTAGTAAGCACCACCACGTACATGATTTCATATTTTTTGCATTCCGTCTTTAAGCCGCTTTCACACCAATGTGGCGCGTCGCACGTGGCGTGCCACATTGGTGTGAAAGCAGCCTTGCATCAATTTTACAACCACGATAATTATGCTCTGTCGAATTTTGCTGCTGTGTTTTCATGCAATCAGAATTTTAGGATTTATCTCAAGAAGTGTTAGCAATAGGACGGAAAAAGTTATTTTGCAGCTCTATCTTGCATTAGTTAGGCCCCATTTAGATTATGCTGTGCAATTCTGGTCACCCTATTATAGAATGGAAATTGAATCCTTGGAGAGAGTGCAGCGAAGAATGACCAAGATGATACACAATATCAGAAATCTACCATATGAGGACAGATTAAAAAAACTTAATCTACATTCTCTAGAGAGGCGAAGAGTTAGGGGGGATATGATTGAAGTGTATAAATGGTTTAAAGGGATTAACAAGGGAGATATTAATAAAGTTTTAAAAATTCATGATCAAACCAGAACTCGTAATAATGGATTTAAGCTTGATAAATTTAGGTTCAGAAGGGAAATTGGTTTGGTTATAGAGTAGCTGATGCATGGAACAAGCTTCCTAGTAGGATAGTAAATGCCAATACCTTAGACACCTTCAAATGTAGATTAGATAGACATATGACAGAGGTAGGGTGGGTATGAATAGGTTAGTGCTTATTAGAAAAATCATAAAAAGAAAAATAGAATAAATAAGTAGAGTAGAATAGAATAGGTTAGACATGCTGAAAATACAATTCAAAAATGGAGCTGCCTCGTGTGTGCCAGTAGGCATGTTGCAGTGTCCTCTATTCTTATGTTCTTATGTTCAATCGGTTTAGGCCCTCAGACTTCTCGTGGCATCCTGTAGTCACTGTGGCTCAAGAGGTAGCGTCCGCGACTTTGAAGCGTCAGGTCGAGGGTTCGCGCCCCGTCACGGTCTGAGGTTAGCAAGGGCATGCACTCAGGGTAACAATTACATCTGCCAAAACAAGTCCTTCGCAAAAAGGCAACCGTCCTAGTCCTTGGTAGAAAAGGGAGTCCGTGACGTAAAACCGGAACAACTTCTCGTGGCGTCTTGAGTTATAGCCATCCGAATTAGAGCGTCCCTCTTGCCATGGAAAAAAAATCACATGAAGAGGATGGGGAGGAGAGCGATTGGTGTTTTTCATGTCCTTGGCCCTTTAAAACTTATTAGGTATAATGAGGAACCCAGTGGATGTGGTAATTTATTTCTGCAACTAACTACATCAAAAGACCACACTCATAAGAATGTTTCGCCTTATTTCTTTTGTTTGTATATTATATATATATTTTTTTTATTATTATATATTATATTATTATATATTAGTATTATATTGTTTGGTTTGGGTTTTTATTAAACCGGGCAAAGTTTTCAGGATTATATATATATATATATATATATATATATATATATATATATATATATATATATATATATATATATATATATATATATATAATTATTTATTTATTTATTTATGCACAGTATAAATAATGTAAAAATGTACACATTGCTTGATGAAATGCCGTATGGTACTGAAGATATTCTTCACAGAGGGAAATGGATTAGATTATGATTATCAGTCAAATTTTTGTGATAATGTATTCAAAGCAGTCATCAGATGTTTCCACGTTAAGCACCATTTCAATCGAGCTCGTGATGGTTGTGAAACGTGTGACCAAAGCAAGTACATACACAAATCCCACTCCAACATTTTACACAGGCAGCCTTCTTACGTCATCATTCTTAGTCCCTTCCTGTATTTAAAGAGAATGCTAGGTAAAGGATGGATAGTAATGTGTTTGATATTAATTTTCGTGTTATTATAATAATAATAATAATAATAATAATAATAATAATAATATAATAATAATAATAATAATAATAATAATAATAATAATCGTGGCTCAGGCGGTATCGCACGCGACTTTGAGGCGTCAGGTCGAGGGTTTGCGCCCAGTCACTGTTTGAGGTTAGCAAGGGCATGCACTCAGGGTAACGATTACATCTGCCAAAACAAGTCCTTCGCCAGAAGGCAACCGTCTGAGCCCTTGGTAGAAAAGGGAGTCCGTGATGTAAAACCGAATAATAATAATAATAATAATAATAATAATAATAATAATAATAATAATAATAATAATAATAATAATAATAATAATAATAACAATAATAATAATAATAATAATAATAGTGATAATAATAGTAATAACAATAATAGAAATAATAGTAATATCAGCAGTAATAGTAGTAGTAGTAGTAGTAGTAGTAGTAGTAGTAGTAGTAGTAGTAATAGTAGTAGGTCTTAACTGTTGCAGTAAGTCAGTCAGCAAGGTGCTAACTCATGGGAAATATATGAAACCTATTTAAATTTATCTAAATTTATTAATAATTTATTCTCTAATTGTTGTATTTTTTTATCATATATTTTTGTATCATATATTTATCATATTTTTGATATCATATAGTGATGTCCTTGATCAGTAAGAGTTTTAGATAGATATACTTACATCACTTTCAAATTGCACCTTCTTTGGGACTTTATTTGCAACTATTAGTCTTTTCGCCCTTTGATGGACACCCTGAAAAGATATTATTTAAGTAATATAAAGTCGTCAGTATGTTTAAATTCAGTGTTAGCTTCTCTGTATAGGTTGTTTTGCTATTTTGTATAACAAAAGAATAGATAGTGTTTTATATGAGGGTATTATGTATAATTTCTTGATTAATAATAATACAAAAAGGCCTAAGTAATAATAATAATAATAATAATAATAATAATAATAATAATAATAATAATAATAATAATAATAATAATAATAATAATAATAATAATAATAATAATATTTAGTGTCGTTGAAATGTATATTAA
>JAXCGZ010014521.1:0-20294 GCA_037179515.1 Halocaridina rubra
AATCTCATCTCCACTATAACAACCTCTCAACCCAATTAACCTCTAACCCCCCCACACACTCATAAAAAAATTCACCCAACACCAAAACAAAACATTTACACCTCCCCCCACAACCCCACAATCCCCCCCCCCCAACACCCCCCTACAAACCCAAAAACAAACCAAACTAATCTATCATAACAAACACCATACCCTTTATAAAAAAACCCCTATCCTTTCTTTAAACACCCTAACTACCCCCTCCCCCCCACCAATACCCATCTACATAACCCTACCACCACCCACCAACCATACCAAAACACACACCCAAACCACCCCCAAAACCTAATCAATATAACAAACACCATACCCTTTATAACAAAACCCTATCCTTTCTTTAAACACCCTACCTACACCCCTCCCCCCACCAATACCCATCTACATACATACCTACCAACACCCACAACCCCTACCAAAACACACACCAAACCACCCCAAACCAATCAATCATAACAAACACCATACCTTTATAAAAAAACCCCTATCATTTCTTTAAACACCCTACCTACCCCTCCACCCCACCAATACCCATCTACATACAACTCTACAACACCACAACACCCTACCAAAACAACACCAAACCACCCCAAACTAATCAATCATAACAAACACCATACCCTTTATAAAAAACCCCCTATCCTGCTGTAAACACCACTACCTCCACCCCACACACCAATACAAACATACAAGACTCATCCACTACCAACACCTCCCATCCCCTACTTACTACACCTACAATTTATACTTCTTCTTAAACTAACGGTGTATCTTTAACAATCAGAGGGATAACCTAGTAAACGACACAATAATGTCATGTATATGTCACGTCAATCACCTCATGCACCGTAATTTTATCTATCACTTTCATACAATTTACGTTGCTTGCTGTTATTTATAATGTAAAGGGTGTTTTTTTAACAGTGCAGGGAGGGTTTATACAGTAGGTAAACGAAAAAATAATTGTAAATGAGTATGTATGTCACGTCATTATCACCTCATTCACCGTAATTTTATCTATCACTTTCATAAAAATTTACGTTGCTTGCTGTTATTTATAATGTAAAGGGTGTTTTTTTAACAGTGCAGGGAGGGTTTATACAGTACGTAAACGAAAAAATAATTGTAAATGAGTATGTATGTCACGTCATTATCACCTCATTCACCGTAATTTTATCTATCACTTTCATAAAAATTTACGTTGCTTGCTGTTATTTATAATGTAAAGGGTGTTTTTTTAACAGTGCAGGGAGGGTTTATACAGTACGTAAACGAAAAAATAATTGTAAATGAGTATGTATGTCACGTCATCATCACATTCACGGTAAGTTTTCCTATCACTTTCATAAAAATTTACGTTGCTTGCTGTTATCTATAATGTTAAGGGTGTTTTTTTTAACAGTGCAGGGAGGGTTTATACAGTACGTAAACGAAAAAATAATTGTAAATGATATGCATGTCACGTCATTATCACCTCATTCACTGTAATTTTATCTATCACTTTCATAAAAATTTACGTTGCTTACTGTTATTTATAATGTAAAGGGTGTTTTTTTAACAGTGCAGGGAGGGTTTATACAGTGTAAACGTAAAAATATATTAAAATATCTATGTACATATAGGCGGATCCTACTTCGTGGATTTCCTGGTTCGCGGCAGGTCCCGGAACCGAACTACAGCGATAAGTGAGGCAACACTGTGAATATATATATATATATATATATATATATATATATATATATATATATATATATATATATATATATATATATATATATATATATATATATATATATATATATATATATATATATATATATATATATATATATATTGGCATTTATTATCCTACTAGGAATCCTGTTCCATACATCAGCTACCCTACGGTATTACCAAGCCAATTTTCACCAATTTCCCTTCTGAACCTAAATTTATCAAGCTTAAATCCATTACCCATTACGAGTTCTGGTTTGATCATGAATTTTTAAAACTTTATTAATATCATCCTTGTTAATCAATTTAAACCATTTATACAACTCAATCATATCCCCCCTAACTCTGCGCCTCTCTAGAGAATGTGGATTAAGTTTTTTTAATGTGGCATATGGCAGATTTAGACATTGCATAATTATTTTTATTATTTTTTATTGTCTTGCTTAGGTTATTTATAATTTTTATTTTATCTTTATTTACATTTGCAGATAGAGGTTTGTTCTCCTGCATCCTCCTCCTCTTCTACCGCATCAGCAGCTTGCTCACGGCCACCATGCATGTCCCAGTGTACTGTATAACTGTTGCCCACTGCATAATAGAGTACAGTACAGTAATGTATGGTAATTTCTAGCTGTAAACTGAATATGAATATATTTTGTATACTTTTAAAAATAGATACAGGGCTTTCTGCTTTGCTATATAGTAATAAAATATGTTATTTACTTATCTTATATCTTTGGCATGGTGTGTCTATGTAAGGTTTGGAATGTATCTATGCCCTTTATCATTGTTTCCTATGGAAAATGACTCGTTTCTTCACGCTATTTTCCATTTACAAGACACTTCTGAGAACTTAATTAGGCGTTATTCTGAGAACTTAATTAGGCGTTATTCTGAGAACTAGTGTATATATATATATATATATATATATATATATATATATATATATATATATATATATATATATATATATATATATATATATATATATATATATATACTGGTTACCTCACCTAACATCGTTAATTGGTTCCAGGAGAGACGACTTAAGTTGAAAAACAATTAAATTGAATTAGCTTGTCTCTAGGCTAGCCTAGATATACAGATTTACTGTAGTAGTAGTAGTATAGTTGGGTGGGATACGCCTTTTGCAACAGCTCCTAAGTCTTGGTTTTGCTTTGCTAAATTGTTTGTGCGGTTTTTATTATTTGATTTCTTTTTCTACAAATTCTTTTTATAAATGTTTTTCTTTCTTTGATGTCTTTTTCACTACAATATCTAAATACCAATATATTAGCAATTATTTCAATTTTCTTTTCTATATATGGTTGTGCTAAAAACTATTCTGTTCTTATTTGTGCATATGCTTCACAAAATAGTAGAAAATATTCTAGGCTCTCTTCACACTGTTCACACGTTGGGCAGGTAGTATCTTTATTTTTAAGTTTATGTACAGTAAACAAATTAATGAACTCTATTATGCCGTTGGTAACAGGCTTAGCATGGGCGCCAGTGTTGCCAAATGAAGCAGATGCTTTTATTTTCAAATGTATGGTATATTTTAAGATATATATTAATTACAAGATGGTAGTACTGTAATTTAAATTAAAATGTACTTCATCTTTAAAATACTTGAAATAACTTACCAGCTTACATGCATGTTTTTTATATTTATCACTTCTCTCATTTATGTATCCTGGCAACACAGATGGTGGCAGTGAGGACAAGGATGCATACGTTTTGTCACACTTCCATATTAGCTGATGTGCCCGCACAAGCTATTTTCCTGACAATATTATATTAAAAATATGTTTGCTGTTTGTTCTTAATGCTTTCTGTCAATTTTCTTCATAATATCCGATCGCATTAAGCTGTAGAAGAGGAGTAGGATGCGGGAGAACGAACCTCTATCGGCAAACATTTTGCTACTTCCGTATCAGCTGATGTACCCTCACGTGCTATTTCCCTGACAATATAATATTAAAAATATGTTTGCTGTTTGTTCTTAATGCTTTTATTCAATTTTCTTCATAATATCCGATTGCATTAAGCGGCAGAAGAGGAGTACGATGCGGGAGAACGAACCTCTATTGGCAAACGTTTTGCTACTTCCGTATCAGCTGATGCACCCTCACACGCTATTTCCCTGACAATATTATATTAAAAATAACTTTGCTGTTTGTTCTTAATGCTTTTTTTTCTTATTCTTATTCGTATTTGTATTCTTATTATTATTATTATTACTATTACTATAATGACGAGTGACAACACCTAACGGTAGATAGTGGAAATACTGTACGTAGCTTAATAAGAGATTTATATGCTTTTATTCTTATTTATTGTACAATAACATGATTTTATGTGCTTTTGATTTTATTTATAGCATTGGAACCCATATCCTCGAACAAAGAAAGTACTTTTCGATAAATGCAAATGCCTGCTGCATTCTTATTCTTATTCGTACTCTTATCCGTATTATTATTATTATTAAAATTGTTATTATTATTTTTATCATTATTATGATGAGTGACAACGCCTAACGGTAGATATTGGAACTACTGTACGTATTTTAATAAAATTTTATACGGTTTTCTTCTTATTTATTGTACAAAAACATGATTTTATGTGCTTTTGTTTTTATTTATAGCATTGGGATCCATATCCTCGAACAAAGAAAGTCCTTTTCGATAAATGCAAATGACTTCTGCATTCTTATTCTTATTATCATTATTATTATTATTATTACTATTATTATCATGACGAGTGCCGACGCCTAACGGTAGATACTGGAACTACTGTACGTATTTTAATAAGATTTTATATGCTTTAATTCTTATTTATTGTAAATAACATGATTTTATGTGCAATTGTTTTTATTTACTGTAGAGGAACATGATTTCATGTGCTTTTAATGGTTTTCTTTTGTAAAGATTATACTGTACTTTTCAAAAGAGGTGGTCAATAAACGTATCTATCTATCTATCTATCTAAATTTATGTTTTTTACTATTTTTTACTGTTTTATTATACGTAGGCTGGGAAATAATTTTTTTTTATCAATTAGATAATTAAATAGGTTTTTTTCAATAAAAAAAAAAAAAAATAATGAATTTTTTTTTTTATATTTTAATATTTTTGCATATATACATAAAATAAAATAATAATTTATCCAAAAAAAAAAAAACCGCGATACAGTGAGAATGCGAACCAAGAAACGCCAATAACCGGGGGAACACTGTGTGTATATATATATATATATATATATATATATATATATATATATATATATATATATATATATATATATATATATATATATATATATATATATATATATATAGTAATCCCTCATTCATTGCGAGGGTTCGGTTCCGGGACCAGCCGTGACAGGTGAATTTCCGCTAGGTAGCAACACCCTAAAAAAAAAAAAAAATTTTTTTTAAATAATAATAATAATAATTTGAAGATGATAATGACACCAGGACAGGCCACAAATGATGAAATAAAACAGCCTTTATCAGGCTATAAAAAGAAACAGAGATAAAGAGTGTAATGACCTGTCAGATGTGAAGGGATTATAAAAGATGTGTAATGAATATCCAGCTCTCTGCTGGGTTTTAATATACCTCTGCATTACTTTCATGATGACTATTCCAAAATTCTCCTTAGATCTTATTATTATTATTATTATTATTATTATTATTATTATTATTATTATTATTATTATTGGCAACAATAATTTTCCTTTGATGATGATTGTGGAGATGATTATTATTATTATTATTATTATTATTATTATTATTATTATTATTACAATTATTATCATTATTATTACAAATTTGTAATTAAACCATTATTTTACAATAAATAATGTAGTTTTGGTTGAATAAACAAGAGTTAATTAAAGATCTATCTCTCTCTCTCTCTAACATTCTATTCTACCCAACTCCCAACACTCTCTTTGTCCCAGCAAACTGGGGATGGGCACTGTACACAGTTATTAAAGTAAATAAACCAACAATGTACAAACAGTGATGAGCCCTTAATAATAAAAATAATAATAATAATAATAATAATAATAATAATAATAATAATGATAATCTCCATAATCATCATCAAAGGAAAATTATTATCGCCACTAATAATAATAATAATAATAATAATAATAATAACAATAATAATAATAATAATATCTAAGGAGAATTATTGGAATAGACATCATGAAAGTAATGCAGATGTATATTAAAACCCAGCAGAGAGCTGGATATTTATTACACATGTTTTATAATCCCTTCACATCTGAAAGGTCATTACACTCTCCATCTCTGTTTTTCTTTACTGCCTGATAAAAGCTGTCTTATTTTATAATTTCTGGCCCATCCTGGTGTCAAAATAATCTTCTTAAAAATTTCCCCCAAAAATATCCGCGATAGGTGAACCGCAAAATAGCAAAGGATAACTGTATATACCTTGTTCCTTTTTCACGCGATTTTTTTATCCTCGAACTTGCAATAACGCCCCCAAAAAATAGTAGTAAAAAAATTCAAATTTCGAGAATAACGCCCGCCAAAAAGATAATTTTTTTTTTTTTTTTTTTTTTTTTTAGTAAATAAGCGCCAGCGGACACTTTGCCTGCCACACTGCCATCAGTGTGATGTTACCCAGTATAGTGAGTGGATATATTTAGTGTTCTGTGTTTGTGTTATGTTTGTATTTTTAGTTCTTTTGTATTTTAAAGATTATATATTGTACTATCATAGCCATTAAAAGCCTAGGAAAAGACTGTGTAAGTGCCTCTACTCCTAAAAGAGGCAGAAAGGCAATAATTCTTGAAATAACATTGCAAAATTTGGGCCATTATGAGTGGTGAGAGTTAGGTTCCCATTAATCCAGAGATGCATTTCTGTTAATGTTAAGGTTTGTGTTTTCCATTCTTTTATATTTTAAAGATCATATGTTGTACTATAATGGCCACTAAACGCTCAGGAAAAGACTGTATAAGTGCTTCTACTCCCATATAAGGCAGAAAGGAAATAATTCTTGAAATAAAATTGCTAGGGTTGAGCCGTCATGAGAGTGGTGAGAGTACGGTCGCCATTGAACAGGGGTTGCATTTCAGCGATTGTATGTGCGTACATACTATCCGTGAAAATGAGGAAAAAATAAAAGTGCAAAAACTGGTTTTAGTTTAACTGCGGCTAAGTCTTCATATTCTTGATCGGATATTATAGGGAAAATGGAAAAAATGGTAAGTAAGAAGTTTTCATATTGTCGATCGGATATTCTGGAGAATATGGGATAAATGGTAAGTGTACGACTCTGCTTCCACGAGTACAAGCTTAGTTTACCCTAGATCTGGACAAAAATTTCCCTAAATCCATATTAAGTACCCTAAATGTAATGAAATTCATCATTATTATAATTATTATTATTATTATAATTATTATTATTATTATCATTATTATGGTTATTAATATATACTCAATGTAGATATCACTCATCATCATTCTCTGATTACCCTAAATTAGGGTATTTTATCCACTGTGCATGGATATATTTAAAACTGTTTCTGTTTTCCGTTCTTTTATATTTTAAAGATTATATATTGTACGATTATGGCCACTATACGCCCAGGAAAAGACAGTAAAAGTGCTGCAACTTTCATATAAGGCAGAAAAGAAATAATTCTTGTAATAAAATTGCAAGGGTTGAGCCGTCATGAGAGTGGTGAGAGTACGGTCGCCACTGAACACGGGTTGCATCTCAGTGATTGTATGTGCGTACACACTATCCGTGAAAATGAAGAAAAAATAAAAGTGCAAAAACTGGTTTTAGTTTAACTGCGGCTAAGTCTTCATATTCTTGATCGGATATTATGGGGAAAATGGAAAAAAGAGTAAGAAAGAAGTTTTCATATTGTCGATCGGATATTCTGGAGAAAATGGGAAAAATGGTAAGTGTACGGCTCTGCTTCCACGAGTACAAGCTTAGTTTACCCTAGATCTGGACAAAAATTTCCCTAAATCCATATTAAGTACCCTAAATGTAATGAAATTCATCATTATTATAATTATTATTATTATTATAATTATCATTATTATGATTATTAATATATACTCAATGTAGATATCACTCATCATCATTGTCTGATTACCCTAAATTAGGGTATTTTATCCACTGTTGATGGATATATTTAGAACTGTTTGTGTTTTCCGTTCTTTTATATTTTAAATATTATATATTGCACTATCATGGCCACTAAACGCTCAAGAAAAGACTGTATAAGTGCTTCTACTCCCATATAAGGCAGAAAAGAAATAATTCTTGAAATAAAATTCCAAGGGTTGAGCCGTCATGAGAGTGGTGAGAGTACGGTCACCATTGAACAGGCATTGCATCTCAGTACGTACTTCATATTCTTGATCGGATATTATATATATACGTACACAATATCCGTGAAAATGAGGAAAAATTAAAAGTGCAAAAACTGGTTTTAGTTTAACTGCGGCTAAGTCTTCATATTCTTGATCGGATATTATGGGAAAAATGGAAAAAATGGTAAGTAGGAAGTTTTCATATTGTCGATCAGATATTCTGGAGAAAATGGGAAAAATGGTAAGTGTATGACACTGCTTCCACGAGTACAAGCTTAGTTTACCCTAGATCTTAACAAAAATTTCCCTAAATCCATATTGAGTACCCTAAACGTAATGAAATTCATGATTATTATAATTATTATTATTATTATTATTATTATTATTATTATTATTATTATTATTATTATTATTATTATTATTAAAATTATTATTATTGGCAACAATAATTTACCTTTGATGATGATTGTTGAGATTATTATTATAAATTTGTAAATAAACCATTATTTTTACAATAAATAATGTGTTTTGGTTGAATGAACAAGAGTTAATTAAAGATCTCTCTCTCTCTCTCTCTCTAACATTCTATTCTACCCAACCCCCCACACTCGCTTTGTCCCAGCAAACTGGGGAGGGGCACTGTACACAGTTATTAAAGTAAATAAACCAACAGATGTACAAACAATGATGAGCCCTTAATAATAATAGTAATAATAATAATAATAATAATAATAATAATAATAATAATAATAATAATAATAATAATATCCGCGATGCACTGAATCCGTGATAGGTGAACCGTGAAGTAGCAAGGGATTACTGTATATACCTTGTTCCTTTTTCACGTGATTTTTTTATCCTCAAACTTGCAATAACGCCCCCAAAAAATAGTAGTAAAAAAATTCAAATTTCGCGAATAACGCCCGCCAAAAAGTTTTTTTTTTTTTTTTTTTTTTTTTTAATAAGCACCGGCGGACACTTTGCCTGCCACGCTGCCATCAGTGTGCCGTTACCCAATATAGTGAGTGGATATATTTAGTGTTCTGTGTTTGTGTTATGTTTGTATTTTCAGTTCCTTTGTATTTTAAAGATTATATATTGTACTATCATGGCCATTAAAAGCCTAGGAAAAAACTGTGTAAGACCCTCTAGTCCCAAAAGAGGCAGAGAGGCCATAATTCTTGAAATAAAATTGCAAAATTTGGGCTGTTATGAGTGGTGAGTTAGGTCCCCATTAATCCGGAGATGCATTTCAGTGAATGTTACGGTTTGTGTTTTCCGTTCTTGTATATTTTAAAGATCATATATTGTACTATAATGGCCACTAAATGCTCAGGAAAAGACTGTATAAGTGCTTCTACTCCCATATAAGGCAGAAAGGAAATAATTCTAGAAATAAAATTGCAAGGGTTGAGCCGTCATGAGAGTGGTGAGAGTACGGTCGCCATTGAACAGGGGTTGCATCTCAGTGATTGTAGGTGCGTACACACTATCCGTGAAAATGAGGAAAAAATAAAAGTGCAAAAACTGGTTTTAGTTTAACTTCGGCTAAGTCTTCATATCTTTGATCGGATATTATGGGGAAAATGGAAAAAACAGTAAGAAAGATGTTTTCATATAGTCGATCGGATATTCTGGAGGAAATGGGAAAAAAGGTAAGTGTACGACTCTCCTTCCACGAGTACAAGCTTAGTTTACCCTAGATCTGGACAAAAATTTCCCTAAATCCATATTGAGTACCCTAAACGTAATGAAATTCATCATTATTATAATTATTATTATCATTATTATTATTATTATTATTATTATTATAATTATCATTATTATGATTATTAATATACACTCAATGTAGATATCACTCATCATCATTCTCTGATTACCCTAAATTAGGGTATTTTATCCACTGTGCATGGATATATTTAAAACTGTTTGTGTTTTCCCTTCTATTATATTTTAAATATTATATATTGTACTATCATGGCCACTAAACGCTCAGGAAAAGACTGTATAAGTGCTTCTACTCCCATATAAGGCAGAAAAGAAATAATTCTTGAAATAAAATGGCAAGGGTTGAGCCGTCATGAGAGTGGTGAGAGTACGGTCGCCATTGAACAGGCATTGCATCTCAGCGAATGTATGTACGTACACACTATCTGTGAAAATGAGGAAAAATTAAAAGTGCAAAAACTGATTTTAGTTTAACTGCGGCTAAGTCTTCATATTCTTGATCGGATATTATGGGGAAAATGGAAAAAAAGGGTAAGTAGGAAGTCTTCATATTGTCGATCGGATATTCTGGAGAAAATGGGAAAATTGGTAAGTGTACGACACTGCTTCCACGAGTACAAGCTTAGTTTACCCTAGATCTTAACAATAATTTCCCTAAATCCATATTGAGTACCCTAAACGTAATGAAATTCATCATTATTA
This sequence comes from Halocaridina rubra, assembly GCA_037179515.1. Lineage (NCBI taxonomy): Eukaryota > Metazoa > Arthropoda > Malacostraca > Decapoda > Atyidae > Halocaridina > Halocaridina rubra. The sequence continues at coordinate 10,553 of JAXCGZ010014521.1, forward strand.
TAATTATTATTATTATTATTATTGGCAACAATAATTTTCCTTTGATGATGATTGTGGAGATTATTATTATTATTATTATTAAAATTTGTAATTAAACCATTATTTCTACAATAAATTATGTAGTTTTGGTTGAATGAACAAGAGTTAATTAAAGAGATCTCTTTCTCTCTCTCTCTAACATTCTATTCTACCCAACCCCCCACACTCTCTTTGTCCCAGAAAACTGGGGAGGGGCACTGTACACAGTTATTAATGTAAATAAACCAACATATGTACAAACAATGATGAGCCCTTAATAATAATAGTAATAATAATAACAATAATAATAATAATAATAATAATAATAATAATAATAATAATAATAACGATAATAATAATATTAATAATAATAATACTAATAATGATAATAATCTCCACAATCATCATCAAAGGAAAATTATTATCACCAATAATAATAATAATAATAATAATAATAATAACAATAATAACAATAATAATAATAATAATAAGATCTAAGGAGAATTATTGGAATAGACATCATGAAAGTAATGCAGAGGTATAATGAATCCCAGCAGAGAGCTGGATATTCATTACACATCTTTATAATCCCTTCACATCTGACAGGTCATTACACTCTTCATCTCTGTTTCTCTTTACAGCCTGTCTTACAGGCTGTCTTATTTTATAATTTTTGGCCCATCCTGGTGTCACAATAATCTTCTTTAATAATAATAACAATACTAATAATACTAATAATAATAATAATAATAATAATAATAATAATAAAACAAAAAATATATTATATATATATATATATATATATATATATATATATATATATATATATATATATATATATATATATATATATATATATATATATATATATTCCCCCAAAAAAATCCGCGATGCACTGAATCCGTGATAGGTGAACCGTGAAGTAGCAAGGGATTACTGTATATACCTTGTTCCTTTTTCACGCGATTTTTTTATCCTCGAACTTGCAATAACGCCCCCAAAAAATAGTAGTAAAAAAAATCAAATTTCACGGATAACGCCCGCCAAAAATATAATTTTTTTTTTTTTAGTAAATAAGCGCCAGCGGACACTTTGCCTGCCACGCTGCCATCAGTGTGCTATTACCCAGTATAGTGAGTGGATATATTTAGTGTTCTGTGTTTGTGTTATGTTTGTATTTTTAGTTCTTTTGTATTTTAAAGATTATATATTGTACTATCATGGCCATTAAAAGCCTAGGAAAAGACTGTGTAAGTGCCTCTACTCCCAAAAGAGGCAGAAAGGCAATAATTCTTGAAATAACATTGCAAATTTTGGGCCGTTATGAGTGGTGAGAGTTAGGTCCCCATTAATCCGGCGATGCATTTCTGTGAATGATACGGTTTGTGTTTTCCGTTCTTTTATATTTTAAAGATCATATATTGTACTATAATGGCCACTAAACGCTCAGGAAAAGACTGTATAAGTGCTTCTACTCCCATATAAGGCAGAAAGGATATAATTCTTGAAATAAAATTGCAAGGGTTGAGCCATCATGAGAGTGGTGAGAGTACGGTCGCCATTGAACAAGGGTTGCATCTCAGTGATTGTATGTACGTACACACTATCCGTGAAAATGAGGAAAAAATAAAAGCGCAAAAACTGGTTTTAGTTTAACTGCGGATAAGTCTTCATATTCTTGATCGGATATTATGGGGAAAATGGAAAAAATGGTAAGTAAGAAGTTTTCATATTGTCGATACGATATTCTGGAGAAAATGGGAAAAATGGTAAGTGTACGACACAGCTTCCACGAGTACAAGCTTAGTTTACCCTAGATCTGGACAAAAACTTCCCTAAATCCATACTGAGTACCCTAAACATAATGAAATTCATCATTATTATAATTTTTATTATCATTATTATTATTAAAATTATTATTATTATAATTATTATTATTATTATTATTATCATTATTATTATTATAATTTTTATTATTATAATTATTATTATTATTATTATTATCATTATTATGATTATTAATATATATTCAATGTAGATATCACTCATCATCATTCTCAGATTATCCTAAATTAGGGTATTTTATCCACTATGCATGGATATATTTAAAACTGTTTGTGTTTTCCGTTCTTTTATATTTTAAATTTTTTTTTAACCTTTATTTCCATTTCAATACAATGGGTATTCGTCAGCCAGGGCAAGCCCCAACCCCCCACTGTGATGTCCAACCACAGCAGTTCCTGCCAGTAAACAGCTTAAACTCTCGGTCTTGGACGGGGACCGATCTTTCGACCTCGTGAATGCGAAGCCAGCGCGTTACCACTGTACTAGCCAGCAGGAGATTATATATTGTGCTATCATGGACAATAAAAGCCAAGGAAAAGACTGTATAAGTGCTTCTACTCCCATATAAGGCAGAAAAGAAATAATTCTTGAAATAAAATTGCAAGGGTTGAGCCGTCATGAGTGGTGAGAGTACGGTCGCCATTGAACAGTCATTGCATCTCATTTTCACTATGCGTGAAAATGAGGAAAAATTAAAAGTGCAAAAACTGGTTTTAGTTTAACTGCAGCCAAGTCTTCATATTCCTGATCGGATACTATGGGGAAAATTAAAAAAATCGTAAGTAGGAAGTTTTCATATTGTCCATCGGATATTCTGGAGAAAAGGGGAAAAATGGTAAGTGTACGACACTGCTTCCATGAGTACAAGCTTATTTTACCCTAGATCTTAACAAAAAATTCCCTAAATCCATATGAAATTTATCATTATTATAATTATTATTATTATTATTTTTATTATTATTATTATTATTATATACTCAACGTAGATATCACTTATCATCATTCTCTGATTACCCTAAATTAGGGTATTTTATCCATTGTGCGTGGATATATTTATAACTGTTTGTTTTCAGTTCTTTCAAATTTTACAGATAACTGTATACCTGTACTATAATATCATGGCTAGTTGCATAATGAAAAAATTTAGTTTTCTAGTCTTGCTTTATTAATTGTTTCTTACATTTGGCAGATAGAGGTTCATTCTCCTCCTCTAATACCGCTTATGTCAAGTGCTCACTGCCACCTCACGCATCCCATACCTGTTGGTCACCGTATAATAGAGTGAGTAGTGTGTGTTATCTTTTTATATAAAGTGAGTAGAATGTGTTTTTTTTTGTTACAGTAATTCAGGCATTACATAATGAAAAAAATTTAGTTTTCTAGTCTTGCTTTTGTTAATTGTTTTTTACGTTTAGCAGATAGGGGGTTCCTTCTCCTCTTCTTATACCGCTGACGTCACGTGCTCACTGCCACTATGCTTGCCCCATGCCTATTGCTCACCATATAATAGAGTGAGTAGAATGTGTTATATTTTTTTCTTTTTTTTACAGCAATGCAGGCGTTGCATAATATATATATATATATATATATATATATATATATATATATATATATATATATATATATATATATATATATATATATATATATATATATATATATATATATATATATATATATATATATATATATATATATATATATATATATATATATATAATATATATATATATTTTTTTTTTTTTTTTTTTTTTTTTTTTTAGTTTTTTGGTCTTACTAACGTGTTTTACATTTAGACACTGCATTATTAATTTTTTTTCTCGTTTTTTAGTCTTGCTTTGGTTATTTATCATTGTTATTTTATCCTTGTTTACAATTGCAGATAGAGGTTCGTTCTCCTTCATCCTCCTCCTCTTCTACCGCTTAAGTTACGTGCTCAACACTACCATGCACGTCCCAGTGTACTGTATGACTGTTGCCCACTGCATAATATAGTACAGTACAGTATGTTAATTTCTTGCTGTAAAGTAAATCTGAATATCTTTTGTATATTTTTAAAAATATATACAGCGCTTTCTGGTTTGCTAAGTAGTTATAAAAAATGTTTTTACTTATCTTATATCTTTGGCATAGTGTGTCTATGTAAGGTTTGGAACGTATCTATGCTCTTTATCATTGTCTCCTATGGAATATTAATTGTTTTTTCACACGATTTTCAATTTATCCAACACTTCTGAGAACCTATCTTCGCGTTATTCTGAGAACAAGGAATATATATATATATATATATATATATATATATATATATATATATATATATATATATATATATATATATATATATATATATATATATATATATATATATATATATATATATATATATATATATATATATATATAAAGAAGTGAATAAATCTCTGGATATTTCATATATTGATGTAGCATCACAGAGGACCCATTGTTCCAGTTATCCATGCTGAAGAGAATGATAGAGATTTTTCTCCCAAAGAGTTAATAGCTCTTTCTCCTGAAATGTCTTAAAAAATGAAAAACTTTTTGCCTTGGAATATGAGCTTTCGAAGGTCAACCTTTATTATCAGGTTTTGAAACTTTCCTTGATGAAAACAAATCTCATGAAAAAAGAAAAAGGACCAGGAAGTTTCACTTCCAGAGGTCCAAACACCATATTCCAGAAAAGTGTCTTCAGCAAACACTGTTCTGTACTTAGTGTGTCTTGGTGCTTTTCCAAGGTTTGATAAAAATTAAATGGTAGAGAAGAAATCTCTCGATATGTCATATAACTCTTTGGGAGAAGAATTACTCTATCACTCTCTTAACTGGGGATAACTGGAACAATGGATCCTGAAATATTGTGTAATAATTATAGTTCTCTATGATGCTTAACCAACACATATATAGTGCTGTACATACAATATATCAACTTACGAACAATTCAGGATACGAAACTGCTGTTCAAAATGTAACTCATGACTTGTACATATATAGTCAGTATTATATAAAGGTATCCAATATCATTTATTTTCTTAATTTCAGATAACTTTAGTACTAATCTAACACGTATATATTACAATATTTTGTCCCTTAATACAATTCAATGATTTGAAAAACACAACTTACTTCACTATTGTGATGTGTTTAATTTGGCAAGAATTAAGAACACAACAGGTATATTCGCATATTTTTGCACAAAGTGTCATTTGCTGAAAAGCCTTTAGAAATAATAACAATAATAAAAAAAAAATTCTATATGGCATGATATGTAGAAAAACATCATTTGGGAGAAGAATTACTCTATCACTCTCTTAACTGGGGATATCTGGAACAATGGATCCTGAAATATTGCGTAATAATTATAGTTCTCTATGATGCTTAACCAACACATATATAGTACTGTACATACAATATATCAACTTATGAACAATTCAGGATACGAAATTGCTGTTCAAAATGTAACTCATAACTTGTACATATATAGTCAGTATTATATATAGATATCCAATATCATTTATTTTCTTAATTTCAGATAACTTTAGTACTAATCTAACACGTCTAATTACAATATTTTGTCCCTTTATACAATTTAATGGTTTGAAAAACACAACTTACTTCACATATTTGTGATGTGTTTAATTTGGCAAGAATTAAGAACAAAACAGGTCTATTCGCATATTTTTGCACAAAGTGTCATTTGCTGAAAAGCCTTTTGAAATAATAACAATAATAAAATAAAATCTATACGGCATGATATGTAGAAAAACATCATTTCATATAAATCTATGTTCCTAAAAATGAAATTTTTGTTAGAAATGATTGCTCAGAATACTTACTCTGAGGTTACAAATGCATGTTCATTTATAGTATTGATGACATCCAAAAAAGATATCTTTGAAGTAAGAGTAGACCCATGATATATGATGGGCATACCATCTGGTCCATCCCAGCAGTCAAGCTCTATGCAACGACATCCCATCCGTAGAACTCGTGCATAAGCTTCAGTGGAAGATTCACTTGCAATTTGATCTCCAGTTAAGTATCTGTTTTAAGACATATAATCATTAGTCTACACTGCAGAGCATTTAAATATGACTCATGAATATTTCCTGCATACTAATAAAAATTACATATTTAAAAATTTATTGTCATTCAATATGGCTGCTTATGTTATCTTCAGCTATGCTTTCAATTAAGGATAAAAAATCAAGAAGGCAAATAGGTTGCCAGTGCTTCACTTCCATATCCATTATATTTGCTTTCTATGACAAGCTAGGATAAAAAATTGTAGAATTTCTTTTCCATAAACAACAGTGATATCACTCTTGGTCGTCCTATGACACTGGATATAGGAGGCTGGAATTCTTTTTTCCACCATCAGAGATATTTATAAGAGAACAAAAATATGAGCAAGTTATAAATATACATGGCTCTAAGCTTGACAACACATAAAAAACAGAGATTTCTGTATCAAGTTTTATATGATAAAACATTACCTCAAAGCTACAAATTTATCCTACATAAAAAAGATTTACAAAGGTAATTTTTTTTGCTGGACATATAATATTACTTCAGTAAGTACTGCAACATACAGAACTTTAAAAAAAGGTATACCATATAACTCCAGGTCCAGAAAGAAAGTGAAAAACTATACCAATATGTGACAATGTTTCACTGAAAGATTAAGAAAAGGTAACAAAAAATGCTCAAAAACATTATTGTACTAAACATCAAGATGTTATTATTGCACAAAGAAATATTCACTTTAGTATCCAATATCAAGGATCTTTCTTGCTCAAGCTACTTATACGAGGATCTGTAAAATAGCGAATGAATGCATTGGTTTTATCATTATGAATCTGAAGCCATAGGATTTGCAAAAAGAAAATGCAGCAAGACAGAATTATCATATTCAAACATTAAGCAGTAAAGTTATGACTGCAGCAGTAACCTTACACATCTAACAGTGCACTCAGAGAATCTGAAAATTAATTAAAGAGGCAGAACTTGGAGAGATACCACTACTCCATTCTTTACTTCAAAACGAATGGTATCTAAAATTTGTCATACATGGTTCAGTTACCACTGTAAGGATTGAAATACAATCTTTCAAAAATATTTCTTATTGATATACTAATGATATTTAAAATTTCCATAAAAATGTACAATTTATATTATCAGAAAAGAAATATAAAAGCTTACAAATATTTCTAATTTTCTATACTACACATACACTCAACTCGTTTTTTACGTGTTGCTATAATAAACAAAATTGGAATAACGCCTCCCAGAAATAATAGTAAAAAATACGGAATGCGCGAATAACGCCTGTGCGAAAAATTAGAATTTTTTTTTTCTTATTTTAGTAAACAAGCAACTGCCTCGGAGGCACTTTCCCACCTTGCTGCCATGTGCTTCAGTGTCTCTTTACCCAGCATACTGAGTGGATATATCGCATGTTCTAACTGTTTTTGTGGTAAGGTTTGTGTTTCCTGTGTTTTTTTTTGCAAATTTTATATACTGCATGTATCTATTATGGCCAGTAAACGTCCAGGAAAAGACTGTGGAGGTGCTTCTACTCCCAATAGAGCAAGAAAGGCAATAAACTTTGAAGAAAAACTTCAAGTGTTGGTCCATTATGAGCATAGTGAGAGTACGGCGGCCATAAAACTGTTGATGCAACACAGCAACAGTATGTTGCGCACTATCAATGAAAAAGCGGAAAGAATAAAGAAAAGTGCAAAAGCTGGTGTTAGTTTAACTTCATATTCTCGATCGGATATTATGGAGAGAATGTAGAAAATGCTATGTAAGTGATGAGCATCAACAATAAACAGCAAACAAACTTGCCATTAAATATCGTCAAGGAAAAAGCCCCAACGTATATAGAATGAGTACACCTGTGTAATTGTTTACGTTTTTTTTTATGTTATATTGCAAAATAAAAATAATTAGTTTTCTAGTATTATTTCTCATTTTTTTTATGTTACCTTTATTCATTTTTGCAGCTATGGGTTGGCTCTCCCACTTCCTCCTCTTCTCCTTCTCCTACCGCTTATATCACCTGCGCGCTGTCTGTTGCTCACCGTATATAGAGAGTAGAATGTGTATAATATTTTTTATTTACATTATTACTGTAATTCAGGCAATGCCAAATGAAAAAAAATCTAGTGTTCTAGTCTTGCTCTTAATAATTTTTTTACATTACAGTATATTTATTTATTTTTGCAGCTAGGGGTTCGTTCTAACGCTTCCTCCTCCTCTTCTCCTACCACTTAAGTCACGTGCTTGCCGCCACCACGCTCGTTCCATGCCTGTTGCTCAGCATATATAGAGTGAGAAGATTGTGTTTTATATTTTTTTTGTTACAGTAATGCAGGCATTGCATAATGAAAAAAAATTGTTTTCTAGGCCTGCTTTAGTTAATTGTTTTTAATGTTTCCAGGTAGGGGTTCGTTCTCCTCTTCTCCTACCGCTTATGTCAAGTGCTCATCACCACCACGCTCATCCCATGCCTGTTGCTCACCGTATATAGAGTGAGTAGAATGTGTTTTACATTCAGGCATTGAATAATAAAAAAAAAATTTGTTTTTTAATCTTGTTTTGGTTATTTTTTATCTTAATCTTTGTTTACGTTTGCAGATAGAGATTCATTTTCCCGCATCCTCCTCCTCTCCTACCGCTTATGTTACGTGCTCACCGCCACCATGCACGTCCCAGTGTATGCCTGTTGCCCATCGCATAATAGAGTGCATTAATTTGTTTACTGCACAGTAAATCTGTATATCTTTTATACTATACACTATTTGCATGTTAATATAAATAACTACAGGTCTTTCTGCTTTGCTATGTACTATTAAAATATGTTTTACTTATCTTATATCTTTGGCATAGTGTATCTACGTACGTTTGAGAAACGTATCCAGATTCAGTGCATTGCGGGTTTTTTTTTGGCAAACCTTTTTTTTCTGGGTATATTAAATATTAAAATATTAAAATATTAAAATTTCCAGTATTTTCATTATTTTAATGAAAAAAAAATTTTCATTATTTTATTAATAATAAAAAGCATTTGCCAGCCTAAGAATAATAAAACGGTAAAAAATAGGAAAAAACAAATTTAAACATGTAACTCTGCACTATAGAAAATACGATACCGGTATCGGCGATTCGGAAAACGCAAATGGTCGCATCTACGTGAGCTAGTACGTATAGAAATTTCCAGTATTGTCATTATTTTCTTGATAAGAAAAAGTATTTCCTAGCTAAAGAATAATGAAACAGTAAAAAATAGCAAAAAACATACATTTAAACATGTAACTCACAGCACTGCACCAGATAAAATATTGTACGATAGCGTACACTGTATTGACATCTTGGAAAACGCAAAGGGTCGCACTTTCGTGAGATAGTACATGGGATGCTATTGGCTGAAAGGGTGGGAGATGACGAATCACATAATTGTTTTTCTATATGTTCTGTATCATGGGGTCTGATTGGCTTTTTGATTGAAGCTTCATTCTCCCAGCATGTGCAGGAATGCTGCGGACTTCATGTTAAAGCCTGGGCTTATCTACAAGTCTAAGAACCCTAGGGCTTTGAAGAATAAGAACAAGAATCTGCTGCTAGTGAATTGCATGCATAACCCTAAGGCCTGGATCACGAAAAGGCTCATATCGGACTGGTTTGACCAATGCTTTCTCCCTCAGGTCAAAGTTTAACTTGCAAAGAGGGGCCTTGAATTTAAAGTCCTTCTTTTGATGGATAATGCTGGTGGCCACGCAACTGATCTCCATTATGATGGTGTTCAAGTAGAGTTCCTGCCACCGAATACGACATCCCTGATTCACCCTTTGGATCAGGG
>JAXCGZ010014522.1:0-7500 GCA_037179515.1 Halocaridina rubra
CGGGACGAGGAAGCCGGGCTGGAAGGATTCGCGGGATGGGGCCCAGTCCTTGTCCTTTTTGCTTTGCCTAACCGAGTAACGGAGATATGGCAACAAACCTGGGCCTGCAGCGAGGACGGCGGGGGAGTGAAAGCGAAAGAATCCCCGAGGGAAACCGGGGAATCGCACCTAGCAAGAATTCATGAGCAAGGGACAGAGAAAGTAAAAGTCGTCCTAGACAGAGAAAACGAAAGTCGTCCTAGACAGAGAAATTAAAAGTCGTCCTAGACAGAGAAAGTAAAAGTCGTCCTAGACAGAGCAAAACGAAAGTCGTCCTAGACAGAGAAACTAAAAGTCGTCCTAGACAGAGAAATTAAAAGTCGTCCTAGACAGAGAAAGTAAAAGTCGTCCTAGACAGAGAAAAACGAAAGTCGTCCTAGACAGAGAAAGTAAAAGTCGTCCTAGACAGAGAAAACGAAAGTCGTCCTGGACAGAGAAAGTAAAAGTCGTCCTAGACAGAGAAAGTAAAAGTCGTCCTAGACAGAGAGAACGAAAGTCGTCCTAGACAGAGAAAGTAAAAGTCGTCCTAGACAGAGAAAGTAAAAGTCGTCCTATCCATTGGTCTCTGAATAGTAATATAATATGAAAGTAACACATGTTTTGTTCCAGGAGTAGTTTTTAAGGCTTAATTTTAAGACAAATCAATGCCCCTAATAATGACAGGAATAGAATTTCTGAAGGTAAGGTCTCTTATAGAAATTACTGTTGATGTTATAGTCTATTGCATTTTACATGTTTATACATGCTAATACTCTACTCAATTGTTTGCTAATGTTCTAAATGAGTCATAATCCTACTGTAATTAACTCAATTTTGTCTTTTAAAGAAACGAGAGAAGTAGATGAATTAATGTTTTGATTTAAACTGACCTTTTGATCTTAATTAATGTTTAATATTAGTTTCACACTGGAATTATGTTGCTTAAATATAAGAATATGTTGTATTTCAGATTTCCAACAAGGCAATAGACCCTGCATGCTCTAGTTGTCTGTAAAAGTACTCTATATATGTTATGTTTGTGTAATTCGCATAGGAATTCTTAGAAAATAGCTTAAATAATTCGGCCCCATTTCTATTGTAAACTAATGTTAGCTAGGATATGTCCAAGAGCTCCCGGAAAATTAGCCCATGCTTCGACTGAAATAAGAGATATTTCAGTTTTGGTTGGGAGGGATGTCGTATGACTTCCGTCATGCTGAAGCCAGTCCGCCATGCTGAAGCCAGAATCTGAAACTTGTAACAGATCTTGAGCGGAAACGGTTGGTCGAGGGCACGGATATTTTATTACAATGTTTGTAGAAAGTGCCAAGGAAATATATGACCGGAACCGTGAGACTTAGGATCTGGCATCGAGAAGGGCAAGAAAGGACAGGAAGTTAGCCATTTCCTAAACCTCAAGAAATATAAACAGGTGTTTCGTACGCAGGTACACGCCCAGGAGAGATGCCCAATAACTCCTCCCCGGAAGTAGGTGGGATTCCACTTTGAACCTGGCGCTGATTAGCTGGACTAGATCTGACTGATTTCATTGGAGAATTGGATGTTAAGCCACGCCCTGCCCCTGGGGGTATTTAAAGAGCCACCCAGGGCAGGGACAGTTAGTTAGAACTTTGCCAGGGGCACGAATAGATCATAGATTGTGATAGTCATAGGGTGGGGGCATTGGGGCATTGAGGCGTCGGATGTGTTGTACTCTAGAATAAATATAAGTAAAGGAACTACTGCTTGTCCATTCTTACCTTGTACCCATCAGGTACTAATATTTATAACCTAATAAACCACGCTACCATAATTATAAGTTTATATACCTAGGAGGAAAAGCCCTACGTCAGTGGTGTCATTAGATAGGATAAACAAAACCAATACGTCAGTGGTGACGCTCGGTGAGATAATAATAAAACCTCCACGACATATTCAAAATGTTGGAGTTCTCTCATTTTTGCTAGTTTAAATTTGTTTGCCAATAATAGTAATTTGTTTTAGAATGACTTATTAATAACCAGTATATTAGATAAAGATATACATGACTGTGTTTACATACATCTTCTTACACCTGACGTCAGGGTGTTGTTTGTTCCACAATAGGCCAACCACATCTGCTTGTTCACTCATTATTTTTGCTTAGTTGACAGAGGCTAAAAGACGATGTTGACCAAGATGGGAATGGAGAATAGTGTGTATGGTTGGGAGAGAGAGAGAGAGAGAGAGAGAGAGAGAAAGATTGTATGGAGTATTTTGTTTTTAGTTTAATAACCTTAGGGGTTCTGTTATTCACACGCACACACGTAAACGCACGCCCTTGCACATACAGCGTACACGACTGTGTGTGTGTATATATATATATATATATATATATATATATATATATATATATATATATATATATATATATATATATATATATATATATATATATATATATATATATATATATATATATATATATATATATATATATATATATATATATATATATATATATATATATATATATATATATATATATATATATATATATATATATATATATATATATATATATATATATATATATATATATATATATATATATATATATATATATATATATATATATATATATATATATATATATATATATATATATATATATATATATATATATATATATATATATATATATATATATATATATATATATATATATATATATATATATATATATATATATATATATATATATATATATATATATATATATATATATATATATATATATATATATATATATATATATATATATATATATATATATATATATATATATATATATATATATATATATATATATAATATATATATATATATATATATATATATATATATATATATATATATATATATATATATATATATATATATATATATATATATATATATATATATATATATATATATATATATATATATATATATATATATATATATATATATATATATATATATATATATATATATATATATATATATATATATATATATATATATATATATATATATATATATATATATATATATATATATATATATATATATATATATATATATATATATATATATATATATATATATATATATATATATATATATATATATATATATATATATATATATATATATATATATATATATATATATATATATATATATATATATATATATATATATATATATATATATATATATATATATATATATATATATATATATATATATATATATATATATATATATATATATATATATATATATATATATATATATATATATATATATATATATATATATATATATGCATTCAAGAATACATTATTTTTAAATAAATTATGAGTAAAGACATTTAAGACGGAAATATGTGGCTTTATTGAGAGAGGAGAGAGAGAACGCGCAATCAAAGAAACTCAACCCTTTGTGAGTTAATTATAGGGCGATTATTTTCCACTCATAACAAAGTTTCTGGTTAAACCACCCACCTCTCTCTCTTTCTCTCCTGTTATGCTGTTGTTAACATAATTTTTTTTATTATTTGATTCGTATGTTCAGTTTATATATATATATATATATATATATATATATATATATATATATATATATATATAATATATATATATATATATATATATATATATATATATATATATATATATATATTTATATATATATATATATATATATATATATATATTCAAGACTACAGTTTCACCTTTGACCTAACACATTAAATGGGAATTTTCGGTTAAATCCTAGTTCGCATGTGTATTTACATAACGAGAACCAATTCATTATATAGTCATGTCGTGGGAGGGATGTGTGGCTGTAGCGAATACCTGTTGTGATTACCTAATTGTGTTTACGGAAAAGAGCCCAAAACTCGTATCTTCCCGTCTCCTCATCGGTTCCATTTTATACTTAGTGATACTTATCATACCTGTCCTTAAAACTATGGATTGAGATAGCATTAACTACCTCCTCGCTTAGCCAATTCCAATTATCAACTACTCTTACACTGAAAAAGTATTTCCTTACATCCTGAAAACAAGTTTTCTTACGAAGCTTCAAACTATGACCTCTAGTTCTAGAGCCAGCCATATCAAAATATCGATCCCTATCCACTCTATCATAACCATGAAGGAATTTAAAGACTGTCACCATATCCCCCCTCACTCCTCTAGCTTCGAGTGTGTGTGTGTGTGTGTGTGTGTGGAGAGAGTTGTTCTTTAATAAAGAGCAGATCATCAACTTACCTACTGTCGCTCTTGAGCTCACCTTGCATTTGTTTCCAAAGATCGGTTTCCATATCAATTTGTGGACTTACTTTGCCTGATGAGTTACTGGGAGTTAGGAAACGACAGACGCTGCTATTGTCCCTTCCAAAACCTTTCCTTTATTACTCAGATATATTCTATGCTTTTTACTTTTTGTCTCGGATCGAGGTGGGCTAGAATCGGGTCCTTTAAGGTATTCAAGATCAGTGTTACCAAACCCACAGAGTCTCTCATTTTGTAAGTAATGCGTGTCGAATAGAGAGAGAAAGAGAGTGTGTATATATGACATGTCCCGCATGACATGATATCGCATGCAGTGTCAGCGAACATGACCCTTAATAGACATGCAAATGGTCAATATATAAAAGAAGAGAAAATTACAAGGCAGAGACTATTAAAGCAAATTTAAAGCCTTGAAGCGAATTTTTACATCAATATGATTGTAAAAAAAAAAAAAACACATTGCTTTGAAGCTGGTAATGAACACATTGATCAATATTTAAAATGCTTTATTATACTTACCTTTTGACTTGTGATTCCCCGTTTACTTGGCATAGTAAAGGAGTTTTATGTGCACGCACATGTATGTAGGTTTGTGCGTAATTTTGTATACATTTGTATTTATGTATTTTTATGTATGTATGTATATATATGTATGCATGTATGAAGAGATAGGTTACTTGCAAAATATCTGGTGATATATATATATATATATATATATATATATATATATATATATATATATATATATATATATATATATATATATATATATATATATATATATATATATATATATATATATATATATATATATATATATATATATATATATATATTGCATCCTCCGCAAGGCATTTCATTGAGATATATATATATATATATATATATATATATATATATATATATATATATATATATATATATATATATATATATATATATATATATATATATATATATATATATATACATATATATATATATATATATATATATATATATATATATATATATATATATATATATATATATATATATATATATATATCACCAGTATGTCCACAACTGCAATAAAAAGCATAGCATCAAGGAAAAAGGAAAATACGAACTCATGAGAAAACGCATGTAAATATTCTCATATCGAATAACAATCCTTTGGAAATATTGTTTTACTATTGTGCGTTGCAGCATGACTTTCGAACGTTTGTATACACGAGTGTAAAAATACTCGTAAAAAATAGCAGTGTGCACGTATGTGAATAAACACGAAAGGTATGTACATGAATATGCTCTTAGCTGTTGCTTAGTATTATGTAAGACTGTCATTGCATGCAAGTACGAAAAACCGTTCTCTATATCCTGTCCCTCATATATATAATTTGGTCATATGTTCCTCTCTCTCTCTCTCTCTCTCTCTTTCAATACGAAACAAAAGAATGTTTTATTTTCACTTAGGAATGGAGTGGATTTGAGACATTAGTGGTTCCAGAAGATGTGGTTACGAGCCCACCGCTCTCTCCCTTCAGCGCAATTAAATAACGTACATCTAGGGAAAAATTGTGCGTATCCTTTTCGAACATAAAATTACGGAAATTTTCATTAAGCAAATAATTACTATATGGCTAGGTGACAGGAAACACGTTAGAATTTCATTCTGCGAGAAGGCGTCACTGGCTTTGTTTACATTGCGCACGTTTTCTGGCGCTAGTTGGCAATTTGTAGGAACCAGTTGATGGCAATATTTCCCCGCCATAAACTATCCAGATGTAACCGGTTTAGCCTCTTCTACCGTTCCTATCCCCATGCCTCCCGACCTATGTAAGGGGAGATGGAATAGCCCTGCTGCTCGTAAGATGCCGGGGGATTGATGGTGCTATAGCTAAGGATCAAAGGAAGGGTGTCCTTGGTAAGGCTATGCGTAGCAACTTACGTAACTTTGTTGGGAACAAAAGAATTATTATAATATTCTGATGTTTTTGCCAAGCTGGTTGCTAGCGTATTCTACGACAATACTGGATAGGGGTTAAATGCGAATTAGCGCCGCCGATTTATCGCCACGCAATCTCAAAACTAAATTATTCTTAGCGAAAAATCTTTCAGCTCTATATCATCATCATCATCATTAATATTATTACTATGAGAGGAATGAACCAGCGTCGCGGACTACACGTTTATGTACTATAGCGACTGAGCTACTACAAGAGATAAAAATTTGCATGTTATATCTCAACCAGATCTTGAAAGCACTTTTCGCGTCCTTCCTATACTAACCTGTTACAGTGGTATGTGGAGCTTGATATATATATATATATATATATATATATATATATATATATATATATATATATATATATATATATATATATATATATATATATATATATATATATATATATATATATATATATATATATATATATATATACACACGCACACACACACGTACGCGCAAGCGCACTGATGAGTTACCTGCTAAAGGTAAGTCATTTACATAGCAAAAAGTAAACTAAGATAAATAAAAATACAGGTGGCGGGTACTTATGTAAAATAGATAAATGAATAAATAAATAGATGCAAATTGGCCACCATCACGCGAATCTCTACTTAAGAGTTGGAACTGTTTATGTTTTCTTCCTACATTAGTTTTCCATTCGTAGTTTTTTTTTTCGTGCTTTTTTTGTATACATTTATTTATTTTTGTATATACTTATTTTCATGCTGAGCGGTACTGTGATAAAGATGATATATATTAATTTACTATCATTATTATTATTATTATTATTATTATTATTATTATTATTATTATTATAATATAATCAGGATCATATCCAGTATGTATATATATATATATATATATATATATATATATATATATATATATATATATATATATATATATATATATATATATATATATATATATATATATATATATATATATATATATATATATATATATATATATATATATATATATATATATATACTTTGATTTAGTAATCTTCTCATATGGAATCTGGATTTTATTCCATACTCTCTCTCTCTCAAAAAAAAAAAAACTATTGATAGCCTTTATTTTGATATGTCTTTTTTTTTACCTGCGGGACCTAACTTCGATCCCACATTTTACTATGAATTGCGACATTAAATTTCT
>JAXCGZ010014522.1:15000-20244 GCA_037179515.1 Halocaridina rubra
ATGAGGTCCACGAATGTTTATATCTCTTGAGCCAATATCAGTTTTAGACCTTCGTACTAATAAATCTTCCCCTTGACGGGTAGTTAACCCGGTAACTGAGCTTACTGTGGAAAAATTATACAAGCAATCAGGAATATTGTTTCTTAGTATATTAAAAACAAAGGTACATATATCAAAAACATATTTATCTCTAATCTTTATCCATTCTAGATCTTTTAAAACAGGAGAGATGTGCTCGTATTTTCTTACATTGCCAACAGCCACTCGTGCTGCAAAGTTTTGTAACTTTTGTATTCTTTGTAATTGAGTCTTATTTGTACATCCCCAAACTTTGAGACAGTAATTAATTAAACTCATAGCTAAGGACTGGACAATTATTATACGAGTTGATGTTTCAAATGAGTCTTTTACCCTATTTAGATATATTAGAGTACCCATTACTTTTTTTATAAATTTCATCTATATGCATTTCAAAATTCATGTAACGGTCAAAATAGATACCTAGGTTCTTTACCGAGTTCATTGGCTTAATGATATTACCGTTAAAATTTATATGAAGATTGTCATCAACTTCTGATAATAATTGTCTGGATCCGATAAGAATAGATTGGGTTTTAGGTTCATTAAGTAACAGACCATTTTTTAGAAAGTAACGTTTAGCCATATACAAAATTTCTTCTGCTCTACGAATAATATTTTCTAAATCATTAATTTCTCCTTCAATTAAGATTTGAGTATCGTCAGCATATTGAATGACATAACAGTTAGGTAAATATTTTACTAGATCGTTTACATATATTAGAAAAAGTATAGGTCCTAGGATCGATCCCTGAGGGACCCCAAACAATACCTTCTTGCGACTTGAAACTACATCTTTTATTCTGACTGACTGGTAGCGGTTTTTTAAATAGTTCTCGAACCAGCTTGGGTCAATGTTCATTTTTTTGCATTTTTCTAATAAGATGGTATGGTGTACGCTATCAAAAGCTTTAGAAAGATCGAGTAGTAGTAGCAATGATATTTTCTTATTATCTATATTTTTGTATATTTCATCTGATATTTTCAATAAGGCAGTTTCAGTTGATAATTTTGGCCTGAAACCGTGTTGACTTTTTGCAATAAGTTTATTTTTTTCAAGAAACTCACTTAACTGATATGCAACAATCTTTTCAAGTATCTTTGATAAAATTGGTAGTAAAGAGATTGGTCTATAGTTATATATCTATTCCTAACTTCATGAAACTCCAAGTTTTATAGTAGCATAAAAGTACACACGAACTTGCATGCAATCAATGCATAGAAAAGGAAAGTTTATCCTTTCCAATGTTTATAAAGTTGATCATCGTGACCATGGAAAGAAAGTCGATAAATCGCGCAGATCATTTCAAAAACTTTTTTTTCCCTCTTTCATAATTTTGTGTTTTGTATGAAAACGTATTTGGAAAGAGAAAATGAATGAATACATAGAAGGGAAAAGTTTTTCATGATTTACGAAGTACATTTTCGTGACCTTGTAAATAATATGTAAATGTTTTTATTTTATATATTTAATGGATATTCTGTGATTGGTCCCTGAAGGCTGTGTATTCTTCGTCTAAAAGGAACATTTGAAATACGTACGTAAATAAATATATAAATAAATAAAAGAAGGCAATATAAAGCGTGTTTTACGTCACGGACTCCTTTTTCTACCAAGGGCTAGGACGGTTGCCCTCTTGCGAAGGACTTGTTTTGGCAGATATAATCGTTACCTTGAGTGCATGCCCTTGCTAACCTCAGATCGTGGCGGGGCGCGAACCCTTGACCTGACGCCTCAAAGTCGCGGACGCTACCGCCTGAGCCACGGTAACTACTTATAAAGAGAACAGTATGAGGGTGAAAAATAGTTTTCCATAAAAATTATTACATCCAGGATAATAATTTACGCGACGACATTAACCTATCTATTCTATATACAAGAGCCACATTCCTCCTTATAGGGAAGATGGCTGAGTCAAAGCAATATACCTTGACTCTTTGCGGGAAGAATATTTATTGGAGGAGATTCAGTCCCCTCGCTCTGCTCCATTTAGTTGACTTTTACAACACGCTGGGGAACATGAAGGAAGTACTCTTGCCCCCTAGTTCAGGGAGAATGTATTAGATCATTATCTCTGATGGTCAGAAATTAATAACAATAATAATTATAGTAATAATAATAATATCATAATGGAAACTAAAAGGTCATCAATAACATCGACATAAATAATAACAGTAATAATAGATTATACCCCAACTGAAAATATTCTTATTTATTATGATAGTATCTAAGCTAAATTACTTTCACGGTAACCTACGCCTAGTCCAAGTACAATGCTTTACATATTCCGCAAGAACAGCTTCGACTCACCCTACTGGTTTGAAGGCACAAGGCCGACTGCTTGAAGAAAACCAGTATCATAAGCTATATTAAGCGAAAGGAATCTTGCAGGACGCTCTTATCATACTATTCGTGCTTCTTCTTCTTCTTCTTCTTCTTCTTCTTCTTCTTCTTCTTCTATAAAGATTTCTTCAGGAAAACACCGAATTTTAGTGTGGCTTGTCGTTTTCTCTTATATTATTATATTATTTTAAGTTTTTTATATATTATAAAAAAAAAAACTAGGTTTTACTATTCTCAGCACTTACAAGAGCCTCTGCTTTCACTTTGAAAAGGGAGTTACTATTTTTTTTTTATTCTTTGGTGGTTAATGTTATATCATAATGTTTATTATTATTATTATAATAATAATAATTATTATTATTATTATTATTATTATTATTATTATTATTATTATTATTATTATTATTATTATTATTATTATTATTAATTCAGCAACTGGGGTATCCAGAAGGGTTATTAAAAATTGATAAAAAAATTTATGAGTGAGACACCAGAATGGGGCCAAAAAAAAAAAAAAAAAATCTGTCCTCATCGGGCCTCGGTACGAAGAAAACATCAAGAGAAAATGAGTTTGAGAGTGTTGAGACTTGTCAGATGTGAAGGGATAATAAGAGATATGTAACGAATATCCAAGAATATTCGGTGTTGATGTAGGCATAGAAAAAGAACCGTGGCTAAAGGAAGACTTAACATCAAACTGTCCTGGACAGGCCTATTTAAGTCCAAAAGACCTTCCACTGTAGTATCCCAACGTACAGCTGGTGCCATGGGCCAACCTGCTACATTAAGCTAATGCCCCAAAGCCGTGTATTTATTTATAAGAGTGCTTTTACAAAAATACACATGTGTACATACATTGCATTAGAGTGTCTGTGTAAGGTGACCTTCCTCGAGGTCTTTGACCTCCTCATAGCTTTGGGGTGACCCCAGCTCAATCTTCTGTTAATCACTGCTAATCACAGCGCCTTAATATGCTGTCTACCGTAACATACCTTTCTACATACCACAGACTTAAAAATATCCAAAACTGTCTATAATTCTGATAAGCAACTCACTTAATCTTTATTAAACAACAGTAATGAAAATCTAAAAAAAAAAAAAAAAAAAAAATCCAAAATCACTGATCCAGGTATATTAAACTATTAAATATATAAATAAGATTAAAATGAGTCATTTCTATTATTCATACCTGTACAATGGCCGAGTCAAAGCATACATATTCGCCTGTAAATAATATATCTCTATCACTCCTCTTAGCTCCTTGCGGATACATAAATACACATATAAACATATGTATTTAATCTTTTAATAAATAAATATAAATAAACAAAGCAAAAAGTTGATTAACTACCAGATAACAAAGTTGTAACTGTGATAACAAGCAACGGAAAATGATAAATAAATATTTCATATATATTGATATTCTAAAAGCACAGAGTCTTAGTATGCCATAGGCCGTTGACGAGGGCAGTCTGCTTATATGTGTCACTATTAATCCCCATTCGAAAATGGGGCTAGACACAGACAGGTTGGAGCTGGGGAATGAAGGTTGAAAGCCCTCCCTAACGCCCCCTGGGCTAGAACATGGCTGTGTCACTTCCCGAATCGAGTGCTGTAACCACTGATCTACCGTGGTCTTGCGGGGTCACATACTCCTATTTATAGTGGTATTAGTGGGAACGTTGAATGAACTTTGGACTTTAAATTGAGAGACTTGTTGTGATTAATAGTGTGAACAGAGATCAGCTAATTTGGAATATGGCACCAATTCCTGTATAGGAACCTAATGTAAGTGAATTCTAGATGAAGCACCTTCGTTCATTGTTTAATTAGGTTAGGTTAGATTAACCTAGTCTAACTTTATCTAACCTAATCTAAGTTTAAAGATATTGGAACCTCAATCCTAGATTAGGTGCCTTCCTTTGGCCTCTATTCCAACCAGATTAGGCACCTAACAATGACATTAGATAGGCTACCTAATCTAGGAATGACTCCGAGTGAGTGCCGAGATCTCGCTACTTAGTTTTAAACCATATTTAGCGGCTGTCTTTATTAGTAAGTGTTGTTTTTTTATTATTTATTAATCAGTATTAAAAATTATATGGTAAAAATACGTCTTAGCAAGTAATTATATTAGTATTTCTGTATTACTAGTGACATCTATAACCTCGAGCAAACCCTAAACCTACTCTAGTGTGGTCAAGATCTTTCAAAATGCAGACCACAGGGTCTAAAAGCACTACTGGTATAGTTTGCGAGTATAATAATTGGGAAATATGTAAATGATAATATCATCTTATAAATATATATATATATATATATATATATATATATATATATATATATATATATATATATATATATATATATATATATATATATATATATATATATATATATATATATATATATTTATAACATTGAACTGTTAACATACAGTCTAAAATGGTAGGAAAAGCCTTTCAAATAAAACAACGAATATATATATATATATATATATATATATATATATATATATATATATATATATATATATATATATATATATATATATATATATATATATATATATATATATATATAAAGTACTTATTAATTTCGTGACCTTTGAGAAGGTGACCCGTTTAGGTCACGAAATTAGTAAGTACTTTATATATATATATATATATATATATATATATATATATATATATATATATATATATATATATATATATATATATATATATATTCGTTTTTTTATATAATGGGCTTTTCCTACCATATATATATATATATATATATATATATATATATATATATATATATATATATATATATAT
>JAXCGZ010014523.1:0-12500 GCA_037179515.1 Halocaridina rubra
ACTGTGCACAGGCGCTACCAACTACACCACAGAAGGTCTAAAAGGGAAACAAACCATACAGCTATATCTGTTATACTGAGAATGAATGCATTCTATTTGAACGCCACTCTATTCATATTACAGTGGCATTCAGTAAGTGGATTACTTCTTCTCTCTGGAGCAAATTATCAAACATTCTACTCATGCTCTAGATCGACATGAACATGCAGCCAACACTCTTGACCTATTTCTTACTTCTATCCCTTCAAGCTACTCATATTCTGTGCTTTCCGATCTTGGTAAATATGACCACTCTGTAATCTCAATCTCTTTCACTTTAGCTCCCTCTCCATCAATTCCTCTTACTCAGCACCACGTTTGGCACTTTGAACGTACCCAGCGTGAAGGTTTGCGTAACTTCCTCTTTGACTTCCCATGGGATGACTACTGCTTTCGGTCCCACAACCTTGATCAGGTAGCTCAAAAAAGTTGCGTACCCCATAACCTTGGGAATGGAGGCGTTCATCCCATCCTCTATGAAAACTTTCCTGCCCCTAATCCTTGACTTGACCGTGCCTGCTCCATGGCTATGCAGGCCAGGGATCGAGCACACTGGTAGTTCCAAGCCTCTAATTTTGATAGACTTGCTCTGCTTTTATTGTAGCTAGGAATCATTGTACTGCTCATATTCGAAGGTATTACGCCTCCTTTATAAGAATGGAAATTGATGGCCTTAACTCCTCTCCCACTGAAAAATGTTTCTGCTCCTTAGACAAAAACTCTCCAAAAAACTTCTGTAATAAGCTTTTCCCCTCTTATTCAATCTTTTATTTCTATAGCTTGCTCTCCAACTGACAAAGCCACTCTCTTCGGCTCCCATTTTTGTGCCAACTCTTCCATTAGTGATTCCAGCACACCACCCTCAATTTTTACCCCTCTCTAACCCTTGGCACACACTTATTCTTCCTTCATGCAAAGTTCATGAGGTTCTTCGCTCGCTAAAGGCAAACAAGGCAACTGGTGCTGATTGTATCTCTGCAAGATTCCTTAAGGAGTTTACATATGAACTGGCTCCCTTTCTATGTTGTTGTTTTTTTTGCCTCATTCTCTCAACCAGTATCTATCATTCATCTTGGAAACATGCTCTAGCCCTTCATAAGCCAGATGAAATTTTGTGACTAGGAATGACGAGTGGGGTCTGTGAGACTCCAAATTGAAAATGGATATTTTTCATATCCATAGTCTAAACTATTTTGTTAATGGCATATATTATTCTTGCATACAGCATGAAGTCAACCACCAAATTATATTTACTTTTTCCATTTTGTATTTGCTTTAATCCATATCTTAAAAATTTACTGAAAAATCATCATATTTTTCATATCTAAGAGCTGAAACTACCTACAGATTGAATTTATATCATTCTTATCTATGCATATATTTCAAAACATGATAAGTTGGATATTCTAGAAGTTATAGTACCCTAGGTCACCATTATTATTTATTATATGAACTTTTGTGAAAAAATCCAAGTAACACGGATTGACAGGTTGGGTCTACAGCGAATCCAGTGAAGTTTGCTGCTTTGTAATTCTCAAACTAGATACTTCTAGGTCACAAAACTTTTTGCACCTGTAAAGTAGACAAGGATAAACAAAGTCAGGGGAAGAAACAATCACAAGTCAATAAATAGCAAATTGGCAACATGTAAGAAATTCTGTGGGGTCATTTTGACCCCTCATGGCATACGAAGGGCTAATGCAACCTGTTCCTAAGAAGGGTGACCGCTCTATTCATGCAAACTATCGACCTATTGCCCTAACCTCTTCTGTCACTAAGGTTTTCGAGACTTTGATCAATGCTCACTTCTTGAAACATCTTGAATCTGACTCCCTTATCTCCGATCACCAGCTCTGCTTCCGCAAGGCATGATCCACTGGTGACCTTCTGTGAAGTTTGCTGCTTTGTAATTCTCAAACTAGATACTTCTAGGTCACAAAACTTTTTGCACCTGTAAAGTATACAAGGATAAACAAAGTCAGGGAAAGAAACAATCATAAGTCAATAAATAGCAAATTGGCAACATGTAAGAAATTCTGTGGGGTCATTTTGACCCCTCATGGCATACGAAGGGCTAATGCAACCTGTTCCTAAGAAAAGTGACCGCTCTATTCATGCAAACTATCGACCTATTGCCCTAACCTCTTCTATCACAAAGATTTTCGAAACTTTGCTCAATGCTCACTTCTTGAAACATCTTGAATCTGACTCCTTTATCTCTGATCACCAGCTCTGCTTCCGCAAGGCATGATCCACTGGTGACCTTCTGTCCTATCTTACTCATGTATGGTTATCTTCACTGAGAAACTGTGGGGAATCCTTTGTCGTGGCCCTTGATATCTCTAAGGCTTTTGACAGAGTCTGGCACAAGGCTCTGTTGGCAAAACTCCCTGACTATAGCTTTATCCCTTCTGTGTTCTCTGATTTCTAGTTGTTTTTTTTTATCTGAGTGATTTCACCTACTCTGTTGCCTCTCTTCATCAATTAGCTATTTCAGTTCCCAGTTTTCATTCCTCTTCATACCTTTGCCGATGATTCTACCCTTCATTTTTCTTCTGCCTCTTCTTCACAACCTGCATTTGCTCTCGTAATCAGTTCCTTATTACTTTCTTCTTCTCTCAACTCCTATTTGCAGAGGGCATCTGAGTGGAGCACATAAAATTCAGTTAAATTTGTTTCCTCGAAGACACAGTTTCTGTCTATCTCCTTATCGTTTTCTTCTCCCGATAGCCCTATTGTCTTCGAAACTAGCGAAATTTACCCTCTTAATTCAATTAACATTCAATTAACCTCTAACTTGTACTGGAAGAATCACCTAATAAAAATGTTTAAATCTGCATCTAAAATACTTGGGTTCTGTTTCGTTTTTTGTCATGTTTTTCCTCTTTACTAAAAATCTCTATTAAAATTCTATAAATGTCTTATCCATCCATGCTTAGAATACTGCTCGCACATCTAAGGTGCTTTTTCATATACTTATCTTCTTAATGAGGTTGAATCTAAGGCAGTCAGACTCATTAATGACTCTTCTCTTACCTCTAATATGGATTCTCTTTCTCTTCGCCATAAGGTATCATCCCTTTCTCTTTTCTGTCGCTACTACTTCCATCGCTGCGTTTTTTCTCATGAATGTTCATCTTCTCTAATGAACTATTGTGAATCCTTTGTCATCGCCCTTTATGTCTATAAGTTTTTTGACTGATTGTGGCATAAAGCACTGCTGGCCAAACTTCCTGCCTATGGCTTTTCTCATCCTCTCTGTTCTCTGATTTCCAGTTTCCTTTCTGATTGTTTAATAACTGTATTTTTGACTGGACAGGATATAGCTCATTCCCAATTACAAGGGATGTTTCACGAGGTCTGGTTCTTTCTTCTGCTCTGCTCCTTCTTTTCATCAATAATCTTCTCTAGTCCCCATAATCTTCTCTTCTTCAGACCTTTGTCGATGGGTTTACCTCTCATATTCCTCTATCTTCTTTTCGCAACCTTCATCTTCTGTTCGTAATCAGTCTTTTATCACTCTTTCTTTAATTTTCAGCTCCGATTTACAGGGGGTATATGAGTGGGGAACTCAAAATTTAGTTAAATTTAATACCTCTAGGGCACAGTTTTTGCAATATCTTTATCTTTGTCTCCTCCGGATAGCCTTAATGCTCTCGAAACAAATGAAATTTTCTCTCTTTAGTCTCTTAATGATATTGGGAATCCAGATGGCTTTTAACTTGTCTTGTAGGAATCATATAATCCAAATTTCTCGATCTGGATAAAAAAATTTGAGGGTTCTGCTTTGTTTCACTATTATCTTTCCTTTTTATCAGCTAAGTAAAATCAATTAATGTCTAATCCTTCCCTTCCAAGAACACCTCTTGCACATCTGTAGTGCTTCTTCTTATTTTTTTCTTCTAGATAAGGTTGAATCTAAGGCAAACAGACATATCAATGACCCTTCTAATAATTCTAATCTCGATTTTCTTTCTCTTTGCTGTAAGATATCATCCCTTTATTTTTTCTATCGTTAATACTTTCATGACTTCCTTGATGAGTTGGTGAGTTGCATCCCTTGACTGTTACAGATGTCATGTAAGATGACAACTGCCCTAGTCTCACAATTACTGTGTGGAGATATGTATCTCGAGGACTGGTCAGTGCAGCCACTGCTTCTTCCCATCCACCTCTTGACTTTGAAACTCTCTTCCTCATTCTGTCCTCTCTGATTCATATGACCTGTCTTCCTTCAAGAAGTAGATCCATTGCCATTTCAAAACCTACTCCTGCCTTGTCGCTAGGTCTTCATTATTTCAATTATTCTTTCAGCCTGTCCTTTTCCTATTGTGCATTATTCTTTCATTTCAACTTTGTTCTTAAACTTCCATCTGTTTTTCAATTTCTTCTTGGTGTACAGGCCTGATGAGGGCAGTTTAATTTCTATTCGCAGTGTCAAATTCGTAAAAATGAAATGACAAAAATGGAGATTTATACATTCTTTTGGGAATGAAATCACATTATGCTCGGCAGCTTTAAAACCGCAATATCAAAACTCATATGAACACAAATAATGTTTGAATAATGTTCTAAAATTAATTTAAAAATGTATTAAAAACTAAATAAATTTTGCTTGTGGGGTTCACCACGGAGAGTGATGACATCCCATGATGGATATTATGAACATGATAATTGGGTCAATTAATATGGAGTACGGGGCTTTATATTCTTTTTATGTTGCATTACTCATAATTTATCTTAGAATACCATGATAGATTCTACAAAAAAGCAAAATAATCCTAAAGACAATCTAACTTTTGCAGCTCTCTCTCTCTCTCTCTCTCTCTCTCTCTCTCTCTCTCTCTCTCTCTCTCTCTCTCTCTCTCTCTCTCTCTCTCTCTCTCTCTCTCTCTCTCTCTCTCTCTCTCTCTCTCTCTCTCTCTCTCTATATATATATATATATATATATATATATATATATATATATATATATATATATATATATATATATATATATATTTCTACATATGTGTCGTATCCTTCTTTCTTTAAATCACAACTTCGATTTAAAATTCAAAGACTCCAACATATTTTCCGGTTAATTCCTTATCTTGTTCTCCTTTCTACGAATGCAAAAAAGGTTATTCTCTAACTGTAAACAAATAAATGTTAAGGTTTCAGATAGCTTCAAATTTGTCTTGGATAGGGCATACAATTCAAATGTCTGCAATAGCATCTGAGAAATTGGAAGCTTTGTTCCTTTTTCGTATTTACTTTTCCTTTTCTATTACTAAGGCTGAGTGAAGGGTTTTTCTCTCCTTGCTGAGAATGGCTGCTTCTTGATAGGATTAAATCTAAGGCCATCAGGCTCATTAACTACTCTTCTCTTACTCCTAATCTCAATTTTCATATTCTTTTGCGATAGGTATCATATTTTTTATATTTTCTATTCGAACTACTTCCATCACTACACAGATGAGTAGGCAAGTTGCATGCCTCCTCGATCGCAAGGCTTTGTAACACTTACAAAGATGCCTCAACAATCAGGCAATCTGTGAAGATTTGTACTTAGCAAATTTGTCAGTTCAGTGACAACTTCATTCCTTCAACCTCCGGATTCTTAAACTCCAGCCTCCTGTCTTCACTAACTCTTAAGACCTTTCTGCCGTCAAAACACCGACCAATCGCCATCTCAGGGCCTAATGCCATGCTTTGATATCTTCATTACTAATATTATTCTTTCACTCTGAAATTATCTTATTATTTGTAATATTTCATATATTGTTATATCCTTAAGCTGCTACTGTTCATTCTGCTGGATGTTCTCTTGGTACCTAAGCGTGATGAGGACAGTTTTCTTTATCCGATACCGTGTCACACTCATAATAGATATATATATATATATATATATATATATATATATATATATATATATATATATATATATATATATATATATATATATATATATATAATATATATATATATACATATATATATATATATATATATATATATATATATATATATATATATATATATATATATATATATATATATATATATATATATATATATATATATATATATATATATAAATATATATATATATATATATATATATATATATATATATATATATATATATATATATATATATATATATATATATATATATATATATATATATATATATATATATATATATATATATATATATATATATATATATATATATATATATATATATATATATATATAAATATATGTATATATATATATATATATATATATATATATATATATATATATATATATATATATATATATATATATATATATATATATATATATATATATATATATATATATATATATATATATATATATATATATATATATATATATATATATATATGCACACGCACAGACACACATACACAAAATACTTATCACTAAGGATTTCTTTTTTCGACTTTTCTATTCGTCTAATGACAACAACAATAATGATGACAAGTATAACGACGATGATAATAAAAATAGCAATGTTATTAATAATAAAAGTAACAGTATTAATGAAAGCAATAATGGTAATAAAGGTAAAAGTAGTAAAAATGGTAATAATAACAGATGATGATAAATACTGATTGTCCAAAACATGCAAGCAATAATGGCATTGGGATCGTAAAAATAGCTTCATTTCATATATCATAAGAGCTATGAATTGAATATGATGGGCCCATTACAGAGTTCCTATGCAAAAAGTGTCATACAAAATATGACTGTGACAGAAGAGATATTAACTCTATAAATTCCCAAAAGTAAATTACGCGATGAGTGTGTTATCATTCCGTGGCACCGAAATATCACCTCCATGTAATGAATATGGAACGGCAAGTATTTGTTAATGTCAAGTAGTTCATTTTTGCATTGATAATGCCATTAATATTTAGGGAATTATTGCAAAAATGGCATATAATTACTTTTGTCACAATGAAACACCAGATCCATTTATAAGTAGGATTATTTGCTGAACATTAATTCTTCTCAGTGCGCTTTCAGCTTATTCCGATATATACATGGAAGATTTATGACTGCAGTGTAATTATCGTATCGTTGCAAATATATAAAGACGAGATTTATTAACTCAGACATTGCATTTCTTCATCATTTATTCATATCTAGAATAATATGTATATAAATAAAGATATATATATATATATATATATATATATATATATATATATATATATATATATATATATATATATATATATATATATATATATATATATATATACATATATATATATATATATATATATATATATATATATATATATATATATATATATATATATATATATATATATATATATATATATATATATACATATATATATATATATATATATATATATATATATATATATATATATATATATATATATATATATATATATATATATATATATATATATATATATATATATATATATATATATATATATATATATATATATATATATATATATATATATATATATATATATATATATATATATATATATATATATATATATATATATATATATATATATATATATATATATATATATATATATATATATATATATATATATATATATATATATATATATATATATATATATATATATATATATATATATATATATATATATATATATATATATATATATATATATATATATATATATATATATATATATATATATATATATATATATATATATATATATATATATATATATATATATATATATATATATATATATATATATATATATATATATATATATATATATATATATATATATATATATATATATATATATATATATATATATATATATATATATATATGAATCATTTTCACCCAGACCGGGACTTGAACCTAGGACTTATAATTACTAAGTCAATGTGCTAAAAACTACACCACAGAAGGTCTAAAACGGGAAACAGACATTACAGCTTATATCTGCTATATTAGGAATGAACGCATTCTATCTGAATACCACTATTTTCATATTACAGTTTCCCCTAACCTCACACGCAGTTTCGTTTTCGCATTTAATTTAACTCCTAATCTCGTTCAGGACCAACAATAATCAGATAAACACATTACCATATGTGAAAACATGAATCATTTTAACCCCGACCGGGACTTGAACCTAGGACTTATAATTTCTAAGCCAAAGCGCTACCAAGTACACCACAAAAGGTCTAAAAAGGGAAACAAACTTTACAGCTTAAATCTGCTATACTAGGAATGAACGCATTCTATCTGAATGCCACTATGTTCATGTTACAGTTTCCCCAACCTCACTCGTGATTTCGTTTTCGCATTTAATTCAACTCCCAAACTCATCTAGAACCAACAATCATCAAATGAGCACATTACCATATGTGAAAACATAAATTATTAATTGCGAAAATAAACCCACGAATGAGGTTGGGAAAACTGTATTATGAACATTGTGGCATTCAGATAGAATGCGCTCATTTTAAAACCTTCTGTGGTGCAGCTGGTAGCGCCTTGGCGTAGTAATTATAAATCCTAGGTTCAAGTCCCGGTTGGGGTAAAAATGATTTATGTTTTCACATATGATAATGTGCTTATTTGATTATTGTTGGTCCCGAATGAGATCGGGAGTTGAATTAATTGCGAAAACAAAACCACGAGTGATGTTGGGGGAAAGTGTAATATATACATAGTAGCATTCAGACAGAATGCGTTCATTCCTAGAATAGCAAATATAAGCTGTAAAGTCTGTTTCACTATTAAGACCTTCTGGGGTGTAGTTGGTAGCCACTTGGCTTAGTAATTATAAGTAATTGGTTCAAGTCCCGTTGGGGTAAAAATTATTTATGTTTTAACATAACGTAATGTGCTTATTTGAGCATATATATATATATATATATATATATATATATATATATATATATATATATATATATATATATATATATATATATATATATATATATATATATATATTTTTTTTTTAAGAGTGTGACACCGGGACAGGCAGAAACTGCCCTCATCAGCAAAGGCCCGGGCACAGGAAAATACCAAGACGAAGGAAAAGAAAAAGGTTAAGGGCAAGGCAGAGATGAGGTAATGTCACACAAAGGAAAACGACAGACAGAAAAAACAGTCAAAGTAAAGAGGACCCAGAGATATGGAGGACTAGGCTCTGAGATGACGATAGATCTGCTTTTTGAAGGATGGAAGGTCATAAGAACTTTAAAAGGGGAGTGGCTAAGTCTAGGTATAATACTTGACTCTTTTGGAGGAGAACATACAGAGGAGGGAATTTACAGTCCCTTTGCTCCGCCCCATAAATGGACTGAGGGGGGGAGTGGGAATCCCCTCGTCTCTATTTTTCATTCTACTAGTGTCCAAGATATGTTGTGCGTTGTAGTGGTGTAAGTGAAAGTAAGATGGAGGTGATAGGGGGTATGTTTGTGGAAAGAAAGATGAATGTACTTGCACTCAGGGATACTAAGATAATAGGGAATGGTGAGGTGACATTTCAGAGTGTGGTAGGTGTGGTGTCTGGAGTTGATATAGGGAGAGGAGATGAGGGAGTGGCTCTGTTGGTAAGTGAAAAAAAAGTAAGTGTGTGGTGGAGTGAAAAGAAACGTCATCTCGAGTAACAGTTGCTAAAATGAGACCAAGATGCGAGGTTTGGGCGTTTGTAAGCACATATAGCCCTGGCATTGAAAGAAGTGGGTAAATAAGAAGAATTTAGGATAAAATTGGAAGAGTGTTTAGAAAACTTGAGAATGAATGAGAATGCGGTGTTGATGGAAGCTGTGAATGCTAGAGTAGGGAATGGGTTAGTGGATGGTGCAATTGGGAACCATGGAGTAACTGGTAGGAATGATATTGGAGAGAAAATCATAGAAATGTGTACTGAGAGAGATATCTTCATTGCTAATACTGTATTTAAATAGAATGATGTGCATAAGTATACGTGGGTCAGAGTAGATAATGATAGAGTTGTTGACTGAACATTAATGGATTATGTTGTGGTGTACAAGAGTGATTGGGAGAGTTTTGGATGTGAATGTAATTGAGAGGAGCTAGTGGTGGAAAATCTGATCATTATTTAGTGGAAAGTAGAGTGAAAGAGGGAGAAAAGTGGAAAGAGATGAGAATTGAGAGAGGAAGAGAGGTGCTAAAATGAGTGAATTAAATAAGAAAGACTGTGAGCATAAGGCTAGTCTGAGGAAAATGCGGAATGTAGTGAGAGAGAAAACTGAGGAAGGAGTAGAAGAAGAATGGAATTGTTTCAATGAGGAAGTCGTGAAGTGTGCTGATGCAGTGTGTGGAAGAAGATTAATTGATGGAAATAAAAGGAAAGGTCTTGAATGGTTGAATGAGCAGATGACTGCAGTAGTGGCTGAAAAGTGGCAGGTATATAAGGTATGGTTGTAGGTTGGTAAAGTAGAGGAGCATGAAAGATATTGTGCAGAGGAGGTTAGTAGTGATGCAGGCAAAGAGAGAAGCGAATGCAAGGTGCGGTAGATGATTGTCTGAGAATTTTGAAAGGAAGAAAAAGATGTTTTGGAAGGAAGTGGAAAGAGTGAGGAAAGGCGAGTCTGGTAGGGAGGCGAGAGTGGAAGGATCAGATGAGCGATTTGCAGTAGATAAAATAAAGGTAGGAGAGAGATGGGCTGATTATTTCACGGAACTGCTAAATGAGGTAGATGATAGAGAGGAAGAGATAGTGGTTGTGGGAAATGAATGGAGAATGCAAATGTTAGGTGCGAGAAAGATAGAAAAATTACAAAGGAGGAGGTACATTTGGGATTGAGAGAATGAAAGTAGGTAAATCACCAGAGATATATGGGTGTCAGATTGAATACTTGCCAAAAGGTGGTGAGGCTTTAGTAGAATGGATGGTTAGGCTGATGAATGCATGTTTCAGAATAGGAAGGTCCAATTTGATTGGAGGAGTGCATATGTAGTTCCACTTTACAAAGGGAAAGGAGATAAATATGAGAGTAAAAGTTTTAGAGGAAGTAGTTTTTTGAGTGTAGTTGGTAAGGTATATAGAAGAGTGTTACTTGAGAGAATTAGGAACGATACTGAAGAGCTTGATTGGGGAAAAACAGTGTGGGTTCAGGAGATTAAGAGAATATGTGGATCAGGTGTTTGTGGTAAGACAGGTGTGTGAGAGGTTATTGGAGAAAGCTACAGACATTTTTTGGGGTTTCGTGGACTTAGAGAAAGTGTATGACAGGGTTGACAGAGAGGGATTGTGGTGTGTGTTGCGACTGTATGGAATACGTGGAAGTTGGCTGAAAGATATGAAGATTCTTTACATGAATAATAGAGCATGTGTGAGAGTCGGGAATGGTATGAGTGATTGGTTTTAGGTAAATGTAGAGTGTAGAGTTGATTTGGAGTCATGGAAAGAATGAGTGATAAACGAATAATGAAGAGAGTGTGGAGTTCAGAAGTGATTGGACTTTGGTCAAGAGGGAGACCTAGGATGAGATGTATGGATGGCGTAAAATGGGTACTGAATGCACACGGAATGTCAGTGAAGCAGGGGATAGAGCATGCAAGAAATAGGAATGAGTAGAATAATACTGAATGTGGGTGACAAGGCCATACGGATTACTTACTATTGCTAGCTCTGTGACCAGTGACGAACAGATGTGAGGGAAGTTGTGATGTAATCAAAAGGCTTTTTGGTCAGATAGAATGCGTTCATTCCTAGTAGAACAGTTAAGCTGTAAGGATTGTTTCTCTTTTAGACCTTCAGTGGTGTAGTAGAGAGCGCCATGGCACAGTAGTTATGTGTCTTAGGTTCGAGTCCGGCTCAGGGGTAAAATATGGTTCATGCTTTCACACAAGAAAATGAGTTTATTTGATTGTTATGAATACCTATATAGCTTGGATATGAATTAAATGAGAAAAAAGAAACCACGAGTGAGGTTATGAGGAGCTGTAATATGAACTAAAAGCCTTTCAGATGAAATGCCTTCATCCTTAGTATATCAGTTAAACTGTAGGGTTTGTTTCTCTTTTAGACCTTCAGTGGTATAGTAGAAAGCTCCTTGGCACAGTAATTATGTGTCTTAGGTTCGAGTCCCGGTCATGGGAAAAATGTGATTCATGTTTTCACATATGGTAATATATTTATTTGATTCTTTTTAATTCCTATATAGCTGGAATTTGAAATGAATGCGAAAAACGAAACCACGAGTGAAGTTAGGAGAAACTGTAATGCGAACAAAAAGGCATTCAGATAAAATGTGTTCATCCTAGTATAGAAGTTAAGATGCAAGGTTTTTTCACTTTTAGACCTTCAGTGGTGTGGTATATAGCTCCTTGGCACATTAATTATGTGTCTTAGACTCGATTCCCGGTCAAGGGTAACTTATGATTCGTGTTTTCAAATTTGTTAATGTGTTTATTT
>JAXCGZ010014524.1:0-20188 GCA_037179515.1 Halocaridina rubra
ATATATATATATATATATATATATTATGTTTATGTAATACTAAAATGATAATAAAAATAATAATAATAATAATAATAATAATAATAATAATAATAATAATAATAATAATAATTATTATTATTATTATTATTATTATTATTATTATTATTATTATTATTATTATTATTATTGATGTTGTTGTTGTTGTGTGATTTTGGCAAAATAGCTTACGGCCGGATGTCCTTCCTGACACTAACCCTTCCCATTGATCCGAGCTTGTCACGAGTTGAGCGGCTTCATTATTTACTTCGTTATCTGTTTGGTTACAAAGGATGTTGATGTAGCATAAACCTGTAATCTTATTTTTCTTCCTTTACGTGTGTCGTTTGTACACGTTGGTGTGCCTGCGTATATGTGTATGTATTAAGAAGAGGCATTGCTTTTTAGCTTTATTTATGCAGTTCACAACCGTTATTCGAGTTATAGATAAATATGGGTATGGATAAAGTTTTCAATTTTTTATCAACTTGTGGTAGTACGGGCAAAATTTTGTTTCGATGTCAACATACAATAACTTTAATCGTTTTTGTGTTATGAATCTGTTTATTGCTTCTGAAATTATTTATAGCTCTTTCTCAAGGATCTATTATCTGGTTCCTTCAGAATTGATATGACAATTTATCTGGTTTAGGCGTGTCTTGAAAACATTTCTGCTAACCCATATTATATATTGTCTTTCTGAGGATTATCATTTTTGGTCATTGGAATAGTTATATTTGAATTGTAGAGATCTGATTTTACTGTAATTCCCGTCTTAGACGTGTCTTGAAAAATAATAAGTTGTATTTTGTGTATTTCCGCACATGTTAGATATTTTTGCTACCCTTTCATGTACTGCGATTTGATGAGAATTATCGTCTTTTTTCTAGGTTTTCATATCTGATTTCTAGAGTGCTGATTCTACTGAATTTCTGATGTTTGACGTTCCTCTAAAGAAAGCAGAAATTGGATCATGAAAATGCATACTTTCCCACAAAAGAGCATTCTAACAAAGCACATTTTCGCCAGAACCCCGTAACTTTGACAGTGTAAACTTAATAATTCCCGAATTTCAAAATATCTGGCTTATAGAATATTTTTTCAGTGCCATAATACACCAACTAGGCTGATCTTTTCCTAGAATCTTATACTTATGGTCTGATCTGCACTCAAATCCTTGTCCCGTATCTGAATGACTTTTTAATTTTTAAACTGTAAAAAGCTCAATATTGCCTTACACACTGAAACGCGGTTTCACCCTCCCCCCCCCCTTATCTCTTGCTGTTTAGGGATTATTCAAGGATAATAGATTCCTACGGAACTAATTGTCCAGTCATTCTGATTAAAGAAGTCCCCAAATAAAACAGACTTGACAGCACCATGTGCAAGTTCACACACAATTATTTTATATTTTTGTGATATTCATATCCTTGTATCTATGGCTGTATATTTCCTTTCATGTGTACAAGAACTCACTGTAATATGTTATCTTTCCAAGCACCCTATGTCCTTCAAAACTCTGTGTTTTATCTTTTCTCCTTGAGATATATGTCTTTGATATTTAATACAGAAGTGTCTGATATCTGACAGTAAAGTCTTACTTTGAAACACCTCCATGATTGTAAATTTTGGGAGCCATTCAAAGTAAAGAGTGAATGCTTTGAAAGAGTATTTACATAAAACAACTCTGATATATCCTTGGTTCCCTGAAGGAACCAAGGATTCGTCATTTGTTTTTTCCCAACAATTTAGTATACCTTTTGTATATTCCTTGTTCTTTCCTTGATTCTTGTAAATATAGAGAATCTCAAGTGTCAAAACAGGAAATACTTCTCCTACCTTTCTTATGTGTTAAGAAGTGAGCTTTTACTTAGAATAGTATAGGATAGCAGCTAATATCTTCTATGTAGCTGTATTAAAAATAATATCTCATTTCCCTACAAGGGAAGCTAAATGGTTGCGTCATACTCCTCACTTATTATCACGATTTCCTCTTACGAAAGAGTATATAAATATTTGCATCTATGGACAAACAGTGGATAAATGTTATTCATTTATTTTTTATAAGCAATTTTTTGATGGACAAATGCAGAATGAATATTATTCAGAGGATTTCAGTGAACTTTTCTTTGTACGTTTAAAGCATAGTAACATGTGTTGTAGGGATTAAAGATTTACAATGTTTTATATAATTTGGATTACTAATGGAGATTACAGGGTTTTTCTGATCTCACTATGCACCCACTTATAGTTTAATCTAACGAAAGTGGTCTTTAATATTCCCTTCCAACTTCCCCCAATGGTATACATAAGGCCGCTTTCACACTAGAGTGGGACGTCGCACGTGGCATGCCACGTGACACGCCAGTTGAAAACGAACATCCGGAAATATATTAAACTGAAACCTTTCACACAGAAGTGGCGTGACACGTCCCAGGTCCCACTTCTTTGTGAAAGGTGTAATATATTTCCGGATGTTCGTTTTCAACTGGCGTGCCACATGGTATGCCACGTGCAACGTACCACTTTGGTGTGAAAGCGGCCTAGGATATTCCTTTCTCTGCAGATCCTGAACAATAATCATCTCTCAAAAGATAGCATATGAAAGAAAGCGAAGGGTACAGTAGATCAAAATATACATACAAATAAACAATTGTAGAGTTTTTCCATCATGGCTTATGATTTTCATTTGTAATATGCACTTCTAAGTCTTCAAAAGTGTCTGTTTGAACTGTATTCACATGAAACTATTCATATATTAGGGTGCTGTAGCAATTACCTTATGATTTTGGTTGCCGGGATGCTTTAGATATATAAGGCCTTATAATACTACTTACCATTATACTTTAGCTGTGACTGTATGTTTCTAAATAGTTAATGGTGTTTTAAACAGATCAATTACAGCCAAACGGTTATCAGTGTAATTAAAGTATAAACATATTAACCTAAACTGTAATCCGTCTGTTTATACATGATCATATTAATAATAACAGTCACTAAACAAGTCAGATGGTTTGATAAGTTGTATATCGATTAATATTTTGACCACATGAAACCAAACAGTCATCAGTCTGTTTATATTGTGATTATTGGCACTTAACCACTGGTAGCAATTTAAGATATATTTTAAAAAAATGAGTTACTCAAAAGCTTAAATTATGACTAAACCATTCACTAAACTCGATGGCCCGATTTCTTAAACAGTGTAAACCTAGGATACCCTATTGTTAGTGAGCTAGACGCACAAATGGATTTCATAAACGCATCTGACACGGTTCTGTGTATGGCTAGGTCATGGTCACATAACTCTCAACAACAATAATTATTTGGCCTAAACTTGATGCACTAATGAGTGACTAAACAGGGCAGTGGGAATTAATAATATGCATATTTTATTCGAATACCTCTTTATAATAGACATATATTTCATAAGGAAGGTTTTTCTGATATTCTACTTTCCAGCACAGCTACCTGGGAAGTTCCCATCAACACAGCAGAGATTACCACGACTTATTTCACCATCCCATATCCAAGGTCCTTCACACACCTGGTAGTTGTTGTGAACCTAGATGAAGGAGAATATTAAGTTATACAATAAATATGTGATGTAAAATACAATGTCATATGAAACTGATGAAAAAAAAAAGATTCCCTTTTAGAAGTGTTTGTGTACATTTATTCTTATACTAAGTCCAAGACTTTCACTCTATAACTACGTGCATCTTCAGTTACAGTATATTACAGTGATAGATTGATCATATTTTACGCTGTAAAGGAACGTAGAACGTTAACTGAAATGCATTATTATAGTGTGAAAGTTTTGGACTGAATATATATATATATATATATATATATATATATATATATATATATATATATATATATATATATATATATATATATATAGATAGATAGATAGATATATATATATATATAGATAGATAGATATATATATATATATATATATATATATATATATATATATAGATAGATAGATAGATAGATATATATATATATAGATAGATATATATATATATATATATATATATATATATATATATATATATATATATATATATATATATATATATATATATATAATACATATATATATATATATATATATATATATATATATATATATATATAATACATATATATATATATATATATATATATATATATATATATATATATATATATATATATAATACTATATATATATATATATATATATATATATATATATATATATATATATATATATATATATATATATATATATATATATATATATATATATATATATATATATACATACACGCATGCACATCAAAGTAGATATCCTACTTGCAATCACTCTTAATTTGGTTTAATAACTATACTTAAAGCCATATGTTTTGAACTCACTCTCTCTCTCTCGAATGACAGTTTATAAAGTCAAGCTTCTGGAGATTTTTTTTCCACTCCATCGAGGGCTTTTCAAGTTTCGGCACATATAAGAATACATATGGACATCAGCAGAGAAAAAATGAGGTTCATGGGATTTAATTTAGGGAGAGGGACTAGAATAATCCTCCATGTTCCCCTGCCTGTCGTAAGAATCGACTAAATGGGGCTGATCGAGGGGGCTGAGAATCCCCTCTGTAGTTTCTCTTCCCTAAGAGTCAGAGTATTTTGCTTTGACTCAGCCACTCCCCTTATGAGGAAAATAATGGCTAATGTATATAGATAGATATTTGACAGGGAGCATTATTTTTTACTACTCACTTGTGTTAGCCGATGCTTTGCTCTTTCATAGTTTCCTCCAAACTTTTTACAGCTCCTCTCAACAAGAAAATTGTACTGATTCACTTGTAGAGAAGAAAATGGGTAAAGGAGTTAGAGAATCTTTAGAAGAAGAGAGAGAGACCTGATCTTACCTCAGTTGTTTGGAGATTTACAGTACCATGATATCAAGGACTTACCAACTCCACTCCTAAAGAGGTAGTTGCAGAGATAAAAAGTTTAAAAAGAAATCTAGACTTTAAGAAATGGAGACGTTATTTATTCTTACTCCTACTGGTTGGAGATTTTCCTTGTCATAGCCTCTCTAGCAAGACTTTGTAACTCTACCTTGGAACTGGGATAGATGCAGTGAAGGAAGTGGATAAATTACTTCAGATTTATTTGGTAAAAAAGAAGGGGAGAGAACCGATCATTACCTATTTTGTTTTGTTGAATAGGCTATTTGCATTCTCGTAAAATCTAACACCACTTCGAAATTCTCTAAGCAAACAAGATTTTGCTGGTTAGTTATGGAGATAATTGAATAATCGACCTTGAGAATAAACAAATGAAGAGAGTATTTATTATCACTTACTTTTGTTGCCTGGAGATTGGTCATGCCGTAATCTTTATCAAGGACTTGGCAGCTTTCTTGCCCAATAGTGTCTCCCGTCACTTGATTTACGAAATGGAGACCTCCGTTAGCGAAGATGTACTCCCACTGTGTCAAGGAGTGACCAAAAAGCAGTTTAGAACAGTGTCTCTTTCTTTCCCTTTCAAAAACTTTATTGTTCAAATTTATTCAATTCCAATGTAAGGATTAAGGAACAAAGCAAGTACCACTGTCAATGTCAAAGTGCAGTTTCCAGTCCTAAAAATCCCTTTTGTCAAACTATCATCACTTATACTCTGAATTCCCTTTCAAACTCTCCACACTTACAGAACTTCTAGAGCCTTGGTTAGCTTCAGTGTTTTTGTTACACTGCGCTTGTATATATTTGAATTTTAAATATAGTCAATTTTGGAGGGATTTTATTAGCGAGTAGGATTAGTCTTACTTGATATCTAATAAACGAAAATTCTAATACAAGGCAGATATACATAATCAGGGGAACCGTATTAGCGCACTGAGTAGAGAACGCGATTCAAGAGGTGACAGACCTGCGAACGAACCCACCGTGGGATGTTAGGAAGAGCATCCAGCCTTATTTCTCAGCTCGAAGTGATCTGTGTCCACCCCCTTAATGGGGAATAACAATGACACATAAAAACGGTAAATATGTCTTATATACTTAATTCAATGAATGACTTTAGCTCTGAATTGGAATATAAGTTCTTGCTTGATTAGTTACAGGGACTTTGTGTGTTGGCAAAGCAAGAAAAAACAACTTAAAGTTGAGTTGTATTGGAATTTATGATATCTCATTAGCTCTTTATATATATATATATATATATATATATATATATATATATA
The DNA here is from genome assembly GCA_037179515.1 of Halocaridina rubra. Lineage (NCBI taxonomy): Eukaryota > Metazoa > Arthropoda > Malacostraca > Decapoda > Atyidae > Halocaridina > Halocaridina rubra. Next base: position 6,260 of record JAXCGZ010014524.1, read on the forward strand.
TATATATATATATATATATATATATATATATATATATATATATTGTGTGTGTGTGTATAAAATGGCTGCTTTTTGTAAATCATGTCTAATGTTTCTCTCTCCTTTGTGGTGCAATTTGTGCTCTCAAATATATGTTATAAGTGAAAACCAGAGTGAACATTTCAACTTTGTTTGTAAAAAACATTAGTTTTCTTTTTTTAAATAAAAAGTTTGAAAAGTGACCAAGAGGTCCTTAGAAGTGCAGTTTTTGCTTTCAAGCATAAAATGCTAAAAATGAAGGACCAGATATTTTGTGTGTGTGGAAACATTAGTTTTATTCAAAGTGAAATGTGTGAAAAGTGACAAAGAAGTGAAATTGAAATTATTTGAAAATTAAACCGTATATATCCATATGTGAAGTACGAGTAGTGGTGTAGCTTTTCAGTTTGAGACATCATGTTAATTTACAGTAAAAATGTAAACAAAGTGAAAATCTTGTTTAAGAAAATGATAAATCTATTCTGTTATTAACTCTAAAATAATATGTAGTTAGTACCTGTTGTAAAAAAAATATATATAAACATATCTTTAAAAAAAGATTAAAAATATGATTTGAAAAAAGAAACATGAACATATCTTTAAAAAAAAATTAAAAATAAGATTTGAAAATCTGTGAAATTTTGAAACACGATATACTTGAAATTTATGAAATAGTTTGTGCCTTTAGTAGGAGCTGTAAAAAGTGAATATTTGCAGAAACAAAATTTGAGAAACGGGGGTATTTTCAACTTCATGAAATAGCTTATGTCCACAGTAGAATCTGTAAAAAAGATAAAATCTGCAAGAAATGTAAGAGAAAGATTCTGTTGACTTTTAGCTTGAAGAAAAAAAAATTTGCCTACCATTAAATACAGAAAGAGTGAAAATCTGTAATGAAAAGTAAGAGAAGTAAACCTATAGTTAAATCTGTAAATAAATAAAAAATCATAAAAATAACACTAAAAAAGAGAAGATTTTTATGTTTTGAATGTAAGGGTTAGTTTATACCTACAGTAATATCTGTAAATATATGAGAATTTGTAAAAAAAAAAAAAAAAAAAGGAAAGATCGTTTTTATATTTCTCAGGCTAAGAAGTGTATATTCAATTTAAACAGTACATTCAATTTCAGAATTATATACTCTTTTGTAATGCAAAAAAAAAAATGAAGAAAAATACATTACTTTTAATTTTATGAGTAAGGTGTAATATGTGTTTACAGTGAAATCTGTAAGTAAATAAAGATCTCTCTGAATATTAAGCAAGAAAATGATTCTGTTTTCGATTATTTCAAGTTAAAATGTAGTTTGTGCCAAGGGCAAAATCTGTAAATATATGAAAATCTTTGAAAAAAGTGGGAACAGACATATATATTCAGATTTTAAATATAGTTTGTGCCTACTGTAAAATATATGAAAAATTCAGAAAAAGATGCTGTCTTTTTTTTTTTTTACCTTTTTACGTTTAAGGTTTAGCTTAAGTCTACAGTAATATCTGTAAATAATTTAAATTCTGAAAAAGTTAGAAAAAACCCTGTTTTTATTATTTTGCTGTTTAGGGTGTAGTTTGCGTCTACATTCGAGTCTAGATAAATGGATTTAGAAAGAAAAATAAGAAAATAATGTTCTTCATATTTTATGTATGAAATGTAGTTTGTGCCTACAGTAAAATCGGTAAATAAAAGAAAATCTTACAGAACTAAAAAAAAAAAAAAGAGAAGTTCTCGTTTCTTAGGTAAAGAAAAGTTTAAGTGACTATTAAGTTTGTAGAACAGTGATAATCTGTATATATAAAGTGAAAGAGACTTTTACTCGCTTCTCAGATTAAGAAACAGTTTGTGTCCACTATGCAATCTTGAAAAAGTTAAAATTTTTAAGGAAAGTCAAGCAAAAGATAATATTTATAACTTTTTCTGTAATAGAATTATATTGTCCTAATTCGGAAATCTTCTAAATAGGGAAAAATACAATTTTGAACACTTTTGTATTACAAACTTATATTGTACTACCACTAAACTCTGGAACAGATGTGAAAAAGAAGTAAATCACTCATCTGCAGTGAAGAGAAAAATGAAAAGATATGTACTCACTATTCCGTTAAAGAATTATTTTGTGTGACCATGAAAAAAAAATAAACCTTACTTCTGCTATGCAGAAAATGTGTATTAAAGATGTTTATATATTTTTTAGCTAATTAAACAGATCAGTGCTGTAAACTGGATATTATGCCCACGAGATTAAGCGGTGGAAGTAAACCAACTATGGCTGTCGGGTCTCACTGCAGAATATCTTTGCCCACTTACCCTGTGGCTAACTTAAGCATTGTTCTGGTGGTGTGGGAGCGTGAAATATGGCGACACTTTATCCTCAAGGAGCTAAGCTATGTAATATTGAAAGACTTGGCTTTCTGTTGAATGAGTGTGTGTTTTGACAAGGCAGTCCCCATTGCAAGGAGAGTTACGGCCATTTTTATGCATATGTTACCAAGGGCATGCACTCAGGGTAACGATTACATCTGCCAAAACAATTCCTTCGCAAGAAGGCAACCGTCCTAGCCCTTGGTAGAAAAGGGAGTCCGTGACGTAAAACCGGAACAGAACAGTGTGTAAAAAAATTTTGAAATAGTAGTATGAAATAAATATACCATACCTCTGCGATGCAAAAAGCTGCGCAAGGTCCGTTACTCTCAATATCGCAGTCGGCGACTGTTGTTGGAGGCAGACGATGGACAATAAGCTCAGCAAAACCCGTAGATATGAACATAGCACAGTGGCAGTTGTTTTCTTGAGCCCTGTTTAGAGCCAGAAAAAAAATAAACTTTGTAACTAGTAATAGAAATAATTACACATATTTTTTGTCTTGCTGTTATGGCCTTTATTATCTTAACCTAGCCTTATTTACCCTCTCCTAGCTTGAAAGGCATTATCTAAAGTGGTCCCACTTATCAAACCTAAGCATCTCTAGCCTTTAAAGTTATAATATTGACAACAGTTTTGTTATCAGAACAACAAATACCAGATTGTGTTTCCTGAATTCACCAGAAAAAAGGTACTTATTTAATATCCATTTTATCAATACTAGCTGCAAAAACACCATTACTGATCAGGGAATCAAAACAATGGCATCTTAACATACCATGCAAGAGCCAGGAGTGATAAGAAGATGAGGACCTTCATGTTTTTGCCTTTGAACTCCGGTAGAGAATGAGTTATGTATGTGGAGTTGGCCTCTCTTTATATATAAGATGAACATAGTCACCTGTTTTTTCATTTGTGGCCCCCACAGCGTTTGTATGCTTGGAGGAACAGCTGTTTTGTTCTCACTTCAACCTTGTGATGCACATTGTGGCTGTACGATAAACCTATAACCTCTTGTATATTTATGGTAGTTCATGTGATCAGAAGTTCATATATATATATATATATATATATATATATATATATATATATATATATATATATATATATATATATATATATATATATATATTGTACTTTGAGAAGGTGGCCAGTTAAGGTCATGAAATTAATAAGTACTTCATATATATTTTCGTTGTTTTCTTTAATGGGCTTTTCCTACCATATATATATATATATATATATATATATATATATATATATATATATATATATATATATATATATATATATATATATATATTAGTTACGAAGGAGAAGGGAAACAGCGGAGTACCTTAGAGCTTTCGAGTATATTATGTACTCGTAAACTCTAATGTACTCCGATGTTTCCCATTTCCTTTTTAGCCTATATATTCATATTTATAATATTCACGTGCTTTTCATATTACACAGACACACACACACACACATACGTGTATATATATATATATATATATATATATATATATATATATATATATATATATATATATATATATATATATATATATATAATGAAATATCTGCCCCCGACCAGGATTTGGAATAACAATATAGTAATATTTCATCTATGTACATTAAGGTGTTACTGATATATCACTGAAGGACTAGAGGAGAGTAGAAACCTTTTGACAACTTTTAGAGTAGAGACTGAACTCTGTCTACCGATTGTCTCTGTTCATTCCATAAGTGTGTGTTTATTCCCTGCATTTCAAGTATCAGAGAGGTTTCTCATTTCCTTAGAACTATCATTGGTGCAGTCATTCACGACTTATGTAAACTGAGGAATGGTATGTTTTTTGTAGGTTATAATCCTGGTTAGGAGCAGTGATATATCTCATTTGTGTACACAAGTGATTAGCATAAATTTCTATAGAATAAAGAGGAGAAGGGATTCTTCTTTAGACATTTAGTCGGCAGTGCTCCTTATGCACTAATAGAATGTGTTTGTAGTATATAAACACAACTGACCAATATTTTCAATAATTTAGTGTGGTACTACCATACTAAAGGAACGAACACTGAAATAAAGAATGCAAATAGACAGACATTTGAATAAAGTAATGAAGTTGAAGATAGGAAAAAATAAGAAAGAGAAATAGATGAGGAAGGGACGAGTTGTTGTTCATACTCAACTTCATGACCTTAGGTATGGTTAGGTTAATTAAGGTAAAATTATCTTTCACTTCAAAATTAGATGCACAACTAACACCTAAATATTATGAAAGACTATTTTACTTCTCCATAAAGAACATATTCTGTTTACGTATTAGATAAAGTTACTTTATAAAGCGCATTATATCAGCAGTTCTAATATTTGCTTTGCTACGTCAGTAATTTATGTAGGTAGTACAAGCTGTTCCCCTCTCAAGGCATACTAGGGGGTACCGGCTTGAAAATTTCAACCAGAACCCTAGTGGGTGTGTGCACTGGCGTGACCATGTCGCTTTACGAGGGGGATTGCCTATAGATATACATGATACAAAATAGCATGATGTAAGAACAATAGCATGATGAGAAAACACCCAAAATATAGACATGACATATTTAGGACAGTCAATTGTGTTTCATATGAAAGATTTAAATTCTTCAGACTACCACGTGTATTTCCTCTCAGGACTTTTTTTTATTTGTTTATCAATATGTTCTCTCTCTCTCTCTCTCTCTCTCTCTCTCTCTCTCTCTCTCTCTCTCTCTCTCTCTCTCTCTCTCTCTCTCTCTCTCTCTCTCTCTCTCTCTCTCAGGTCACATTTAAACTATTATTATTATCATTATTATTACCCCCTGAGGGAGGGGTTATGAATACTTCCTCCGTGTTCCCCTGCGTGTCGTAAGAGTCAACTAATGGGGCGGACCGAGGGCTCTGGGACTCCCCTTTTCTGCATTTACTTCACACAAAATGTCAACGTATATTCGTTTACTCAGCCACACCCCTTATAAGGGGGAATATGGTTTTGGTATATGGATGATTATTATTAATATTATTATTATTATTATTATTATTATTATTATTATTATTATTATTATTATTATTATTATTATTATAATTATTATAATTATTATTATTATTATTATTATTATTATTATTGTGCCACGGATGGGCTCCTTCCAAGTGAGGAGATAAGCGTTCTCTTTCTCCCATGGTTCTTTCTCTTTTACTCTCCATTTTCTTCTTTTCTTCTGGGAGGAAGAGTATAACCTTCGTGTTCCCCTGTGTGATATTAATGTCGACTATATTGGATGGAGCGAGCAGACTTAGAATCTTTTCTTCGTATATTCCTTTAGTGAAGAGCCAAGGTATATAAAGAAGTTCTGGTATGAAAACTCCAACCAGATTCTTATTAACTGAGCTTCAGAATGTGCGTGGTTGTGGATCGTGTGAGAACAGTAGATGAGATTGGTAGCATGTTTGTGAGACGCAAGGGTGAGTAGGTCTTCTGGTGAAAGGGTGTGTGCTTTGACTGCCACCTCCTCTACAAGGAAGATTGCTGCCTTTAGATGTAGATAAAGCATTATTATAATTATTATAATTATTATTATTATTATTATTATTATTATTATTATTATTATTATTATTATATTATTTTATTATTATTATTATTAATATTATTATTGTATTTTAACATTACTCAGTTGTATATGACTTTTACATGTTCATGAAAATCCTTCATTATTTTATTAGTAAGTATTTGTAAATAGAGCAGAGGAGTATTTTAACCATTAATAAAAATTCTGCCTTACTTACCATACCATTACTACTCTGTTATGTAGGACGGAACACAATGAATTAAATACTTGTTAATTATATACAATTATGTTTATGTTTAGTGCCCAATTTTGGTATGTCTTTAGGGTAGTTTTTCTTTCCTCTGTCCTTGTTATTTCCCCAAGGCACCTCTTAGAATATATAGTCGCCAGTGACAACTTTATTGATTCTTAAGGGCTAAACAGACCATCAATATTACTGACAGTATTTCCTGTACTGTCATTATTTCTGTCGGTGTTTCCATCATATGGACGTAGTAGTTCACACCAATAGAATAGTGTCAGTATTTTTACTGACAGTAATAATGATCGTCTGTACCCCCCTTTAGAAATTAGCTCAGCTGAGTCTACTTTACTTATTTAGGAATGTTGTTGTTCCGGTTTTACGTCACAGACTCCCTTTTCTACCAAGGGCTAGGACGGTTGCCTTCTTGCGGAGGACTTGTTTTAACGGATGTAATTGCTACCCGGAGTGCATGCCCTTGCTAACATCAGACCGTGACGGCGCGAATGATAATACATATTATAAGAAGTTCCTGTAAGGTTTGCATATCTCGAGATTTGAATGAGTTTTGATCCCTTCTGGCTAAAGGGTAGTATCCCAATTTTTTGGGACTTTTTCTTATTTCTTTTCTAACTTTCCCAGGGTTCATTACAACATTGGTCCGATTTCTTAAACGTTGTAAACCTAGGATACCATATTGTTAGTTAGCTAGACACAAACAAATGGATTTCATAAACACATTTGACACGGGTCTGTGTATGGCTAGGATCACTTGCTGGATCCTAGTTATACACAGAACCCCGTCAGCTGCGTTTATGAAATCCGTTTGTGTGTGTCTAGCTAACTAACAATATGGTATCCTAGCTTTACACTGTTTGAGAAATCGGACCTTAGAAATAAACTTCAACTGAAGACAATAGAGCTACAAGGAGACAGTGTGGTCTCATGTGTGTAATTATTAATTCAACTTTACTATATATTATTGACTCAAACTTGGTTATAGATATAATCACACCACTGAGGCTTGTAGTCTATTATATATAATTGACTTGAAATTGGTTATAGAAAAAAACACACTACTAAGGCTTGTAGTCTACTCTATATTATTGACTCAAACTTGGTTACAGATATAATCACACCACTGAGGCTTGTAGTCTTATGCCAAGTGACTTGAATGTTATGTATTCTGTAATGCAAGTCTATTTCTTAGGTTATAAAGTTGAATATTTACAACTGTTCTTTAGGCTCCGTGTACGCTAAAGCACTTCCCTGTAAGAAGTCTCTTTTAATGGTCTCCAATGACCCATTCCCAATGCAATGGGGAAACTTAATCCTCTTCCATTAAGTCATGGAATGGTTTCAGATAATGGGGCTTTCTTTAACTTCGTCCTTGTGATGTATACGTTCTGGGTCAGTATATTTGCACTGAAGTCACCTTCTGCCTCTTCGAGTACTTACTCAGTATGCGCTATTGATATACACAGAAGTCTACACACACACGCACTCTGTTTATAGCTTTGGGCTCTTTCCCGTAAACACAATTAGGTAATTACACACACACACACACACACACACACACACACACACACACACACACACACACAAATATATTATATATATTATATATATATATATATATATATATATATATATATATATATATATATATATATATATATATATATATATATATATATATATATATATATATATATATATATATATATATATATATATATATATATATATATATATAATACCAGTGGTTAAAAAAAAATATATGTATCCCCAAATCCACCTCAGCGCAGTTTGTCCCCAGTTACAAGTTATTTTTCCGTTTATTGAGCAAGAACATGGATGAATACCGGTGACATGTGACAGTAAATTGAAATAGATAGAAATATAAAGAATGTAAATGTAAATAATACAGAGATGCGCATGATATTGGAATATGCCATGAAAGCAAGAAAAATATTGAAAGATTAAGTAAGAAATTTATTAACATCGAATTTTCCTTCGACATGAAAAAAAACACACACGAACGCATGCGCGCAGTCACCACACACACTTGCATACATGCATACATATATATATATATATATATATATATATATATATATATATATATATATATATATATATATATATATATATATATATATAAGGATAAAATATTGTTGCAGTTATTATTATTATTATTATTATTATTATTATTATTATTATTATTATTATTATTATTATTATTATTATTATTATTATTATTATTATTATTATTATTATTATTATTATTATTATTATTAATATTAATATTATTATTATTATTACTATTATTATTATTGAAATTTTACTTCAATGTTAGTATTGCTTTTGATATTATAATAATTCTTATGATCTTGATTATCATCAATAATCAACCTTTTTCTATATCCAAATGTTCGTCTCTCAGTAAATTAATATCTAAAGCACATTTACATATATAGAATTCTCTCTTCATTTTATAATTCATAAGCGAGATTTTACCTTCTGAAAAACTATCATTATATGAACTGTATGGGGGTAAAATCTACCCCTAATATATAGTGGACAGCAGATCATCACTGTAAAACACAAGTATTTTTGTATAATTTTCTTTTCTTTTTAGGGAAAAACAATCCGATTATTTAGGAAAAAATACTTGTATAAGTTTCTTTCTTGAAAAAAAAGTATCTGTTCTCACTAATAAAGATTTAAACGTATAAAAAGATGCTAGCTTAAATATCCTTCTTGAGAACGCATCTGGACTAAATAATGAAGAAGACGTGATTCAGATCGGGAGGGGGGGGTAAGAATACTTCCTTCATGTTCCCCTGCGTGTCGTAAAAGTCGACTATATGGGGTGCGGGGAGGGGACTGGGAATCCCTTCCTCTGTATTTACTTCCCACAAAAACTCAAAGTATTTTCTTTGACTCAGCCAGCCCCCTTATAAGGGAGAATATGGCATTGATATATATATATGTATATATATATATATATATATATATATATATATATATATATATATATATATATATATATATATATATATATATATATATATATATATATATGTTGTTGCTGTTGCCATCTTTTTTTTTTTTTTTTTTAGTTTTCTATATGTATTTTTGGTAATGTTATTGTAGTTCATATTTATTGTATATGTTGTTCAATGCTGTTGTTGTAACAACAGATGAAAAATTTAACACCGTTTATTACAATATTTTTATGGTGATAATTTGCGATGTCGTGGGATTTATATATATATATATATATATATATATATATATATATATATATATATATATATATATATATATATATATATATATATATATATATATAATGCCATAGAGGTGTAACTTGGTCTTGAAGGCAGTGGTGATTCAAAGATTTACTAGTTTACTGCTATTTGCTCTAGAAACGATGTCCAGAATTCAGGATATGTGTAGCACTGGTGTATTCAGGTGGGCAGGCATCCCCAGGTATCCATCTTCCTCTGCAATACTTACACTGTATAATGTTTATCGACAGCAGGTAATAAGTGCTTTTATAGGCTTATGTTATGTATCATAATCCGACAACTTGGAAGTGATGCCAGACTCAAATCTTTACTTCCTCATGTACCTGATGTGCACACATCCTGTATGACTTTGCTAATTTCCTCTCAAAGCCTGATTTTCTGACCTTTTTTTCCAAAAAAAATTAGGCGAAGTTAGAGTGAAAAGGACAGTTCTAATGAAGCTCTATTTTGAAAACCTTTTTCCCTCATGGCGTTTATCCTCATTGGAATCGAAAATATGATGTAAAAAAGAAGGTTTAAGACTCTTTTAATGACACCGTAAAACAGTAATTACTTCCTATATAGCAACCTCTGTGATTATTAGTTCCTGCAGTTGTTAGGAAAGACTCCATCGTTGCAACAAAGTTTGTCTTTGCTCACTTCACCGTCCCACACCCATGGTCCCCCGCATAACATGTAGTTATTGTGAACCTGTCAAAAGACATTTTATTAGATCAGGTGATTAAAATTTAACTGAACAATTTAAGGATAGATATTTGTGTTACTGTATATAAACAAGTGTACAAAGTTTACAAGTTTTGAGCTTTTGATCTTAATCATTGTTCCATGGCAGGACTACAGAAATTATTGTAATATAAATTATTGTTTGTTGTTCCGGTTTTACGTCACGGACTCCCTTTTCTACTAAGGGCTAGGACGGTTGCCTTCTTGCGAAAGACTTTTTTGGCAGATGTAATCGTTACCCTGAGTGCATACCCTTGCTAACCTCAGACCGTGACGGGGCGCGAACCCTCGACCTGACGCCTCAGAGTCGCGGACGCTACCGTTTGAGTCACGGTAAATAGAAGTTATTATAATGTTTAAATATGTGAAGTGTTTGGGCCTAAGGAAAGTAATTTTATTTCTAGTTTTTCTGTTCTTAAGTTGTTATTAGAAATACTCTGTTGTACTAAATATATTCTACTTATTATTTCAGGATTTATCTTTTGAAAAATTCTGATTATTTATGACACATATGTATATAAGTTTTCTCATAACAGTCAACTTGAAGTTGTTCTAGTAGTTCTTTAGACAGTCTGAATTTCTGTCATAATTTGTAAGACTTGTAATGAGCAATATGACAGGTCTGAATTTTAGACACATCCTCTGTTCTGTTGTATCAACTCCTACATTAATTATGTTCTTATCACTGAATTCTCACTTTTTATGGTAGCAAAGCCAGGTTTTATTTTTGAAATCAACTTGTGTTTCATTTGTCATGATGATGATTGATTCGGTTTTACGTCTCGAACTCCCTTTTCTACTAAGGGCTAGGACGGATGCCTTCTTGCAAAGGACTTGTTTTGGCAGATGTAATCGTTACCCTGAGTCCATGCCCTTACTAACCTCAGTCCGTGACGGGGCGCGAACCCTCGAAATCTTATAACAAAGACTGTGGATTCTAAATAGAGAGTTTTGTCTGTCATAATTCTAAGACTTTGAGTGCTAAAAGAGTTAGAGATTAATCTCTTGCAGTCCTTGGCCTGTTGCCGATTCATGAATTAAGAATTTGGTGATTAAAGGCTTAGATTGAGATTTATCTTTCATAGTCTTAACATTTTTGGTAGAAAACAATAAATTAGAATAGGATTCATGTTCCACAGCTCTACTGCTGTTGGTGATAGAAACCATAAAATGAGATATTTATCACACGATCCTATGATAGATTATTGATAAAAGGCATAGAAAAAACTTCATCTCTCACAAAACCAAGGTTGTTAGTGAGGAAAATTTCCTAAAGATATTTTCTTTCACAGTCCTAAGACTGTTGGCACTAAAAGTGTTAGAAAGTAGTTGTCTCACAGTCTTAAGATTGTCAATAGAAACGAGGATGGAAGGAGATCGATCTCATTAGTTCTAAGTTTGCAGGTGCTCAAGAGTAAATAGAGATATATCTCATGTAGGTTAAGACTGTTTGTGATGAGAGGCTTTGAAAGATATTTATTTATCTTAATCCTTGGAATGCAGATGGCAAAAGATTTAGAATGATATTTTCCTCTCGAAGTCCCCAGGTTTTCGATGATAAATAGGCTAGGTAAGAGATTTATCTCTCGCCATCCTAGGACAGCATTTGATAAAAGGCTTATAAAGAGATAATATATTTCTTACACTCACAAAAGTTTTGTTGATATAGAGGTTGGAAATTTATTTACGTCATTATTCAACGGTTAGTAAGCTTTTGGTTATAATAAAAAGAAGGCTAGAAAGAAATAAGAAGATATTCATCTCTCAGTCGGAATGCGATAAAAGTCTTCGAAAGATATTTATTTTTCACAGTCCTGTGATTTTCGTTGATAAACAGGTTTGATAGATACTTTTCTCAGCATTCTAGAATTATGATCGATAAATGAGTCAGAATGATATATTTCTCACAATTATAAGCTGTCCTACGAAATGTTGTTAATAAAAAAGATTGGAAAGAGAATCATATCCCCTTAGGCCTAAGACTTTGAGTGCTGAAACAATATGAAAGATATTTATCTCTTTCATTCCTAAGCCTGCAACTGACAAAGGCTTAGAGAGAGATTTATCACTCAGAGTCACTAGATTGCTGATGATAATTGACTTGAAAAGAGAATCACCTCTCGGTCATAAGAAGTTTGGTAATAATAGGCTTAGAAGAGATTCATCTCTCACAGGAAATGTTTGTTGGTGACAAAAGTGTTAGGAGATATCACTGAGAATAGAAACTGCTGGTGATAACATGCTTGTAAAAGAAATTAAATCGCCGTCTTAAGACTGCTGGTGATAAAATAGTTTGAAAGTGAATATTCTCCCGCAGTCTTAACATTCTTGGTGATAAAACATTTCTCTCTCACAACACTAACACTCTTAGCAATAAGTTTGGGAAGTGAATTATATCTTACAGTCCTAAGTCTCTGGGTGATAAAAGGCTTAGAAAGATATATCTCTTACAGTTCTCAGACTATGAGAGCTATAAGAGGCACAGCTATAAGAGTATTATTAATGAAGATTTTGGAAAGAGAATTGTTTCAGTTCTAATACTGTGAGAGATATAAGAGGCACAGTTATAAGAGTATGATTAATGAAGAGGTTGGAAAGATAATTGTCTTTGTTAGGTCTAGAACTCTGGGTTATAAAGGAATTAGAAAGAGATTTATCTCATAGCCTGTGGAAGATTAAATGATGATACAAGATTATATAATTATGTAACGCTTACATTTGTTGGATCCAGGTTGGGCATGCTATGCCAGTTAACAAGGTTATTACAACTTTCTTGTCCCATGGTAAGTCCGGTCAGAGGATTCTCCATGTCAAGACCACCATTGTTAAAGATATATTCCCACTGTTAAAAGAAAGTTAGAATTTAATGGAATCTCGGGAGTGACCTGTATTGGCTAAATGCACGAAATTAATATATTAAGGAAAGTTGTGAAAGGAAATAATTATTATATTAGATTATGGGGTTGTAAATAAAGCTTATTTGCTATATTGCTTATATAGCTGTTTTTTTTTTAATTTTATTTATCTTTCTTTGACTACATTTGTTGTTGTTGTTGTTGTTGTTGTTGTTGTTGTTGTTGTTATTATTATTATTATTATTATTATTATTATTATTATTATTATTATTATTATTATTATTATTATTATTATTATTATTATTATTATTATTATTATTATTATTATTATTATTATTATTATTATGAAGGAACATATACCCTTAGATAAATATATACACATACTTGGAAACTGAGGAACAGACAAATTATAGCCCTAATTATAGAATTTAGCAAACGGAAGAAACCACAGGAAGAAGAGGATGTCATTCTCTCATTTGTTTTATTATTCATGATACAAAAGCACTTATCATGAAACATAAAAGATTGTCAATTAAAAGTATATCTAATGTATATTAGTTCCATCACTTCGTTGCAAGTAGACGACATGACGCTGGTGCTTCATTGACTACTAGAGACACAATTGCTTAAAAAATATATGGAGCTCATATATTTTGACTCTGGTTGACTCTGGTATGACATTAATTTCGGTTATTTACACCATCAGTAAAGAAGAAAAAAGAGCAATAACTTACTTCTGCAATGCAATGAAGAGCGCAGGCAGCATAACCACCGCTGTCGCAATCAGCAATATCGAAAGGTGGAAGGCGATGTACTTCTAGCTCAGCCGTCTCTGTAGATATAAACATTC
>JAXCGZ010014525.1:0-12500 GCA_037179515.1 Halocaridina rubra
CTAGATTTTCAACCTTATTAGATGGGAAGAGTGAAACATTGTTGAAATTTATACTGATGTTCTCAGGAATGCGGGACAGGTATTGATTTGATCCAAAAATAACGAATTTAGTTTTATTTTCGTTCAGTAAAAGACCATTACTGTTAAGATAACTTTTGGCACAGTTTAATATATCTTCAGCCCTTTTTAAGATTTCAGGAATTCTATCAATGTCACCAGTAAGCATAATCTGGGTGTCATCAGCATACATAACAAGTAGGCAATCTCTTATAAATTGAGGTAAATCATTAACATATATTAGGAAAAGCAGAGGACCCAAAATTGAACCCTGAGGAACGCCAAAACTGATATCTAAAGAAGAAGAGAGAGTCGAGCCCATTCGAACTGATTGAATTCGATCTTTCAGATAATTTTCGAACCAAAATGAATCAACATGAACTTTGGAAAGTTTTCTCATTAGAATTTGATGGTGTACACTGTCAAATGCTTTAGACAAATCTAACAATAATAAAAGTGATTTTTTCTTATTTTCAATATTACTATAAATTTTATCAGTAATTTTAAGTAGGGCCGTCTCGGTCGAAAGTTTAGGCCGAAAACCGTGTTGTTCTTTACATAATAGACAATTTGATTCAAGGAAATTTATTAACTGGGTGGCAACTACCTTCTCAAGTATTTTAGACAGAATGCTGAGAAGAGAGATTGGCCTATAATTTTCAACATTATTAGTATCTCCACTCTTAAAGACGGGGATGATATAGGGATGCTTCCAGAGGTTAGGATAAATGCCTGTAACAATGGATGTATTAACAATGACTAAAATGAAAAATACTGTAACTGGCAATGAGTCAATTAGGAAGCGAAGTTGTATCCCATCGGAACCACAAGAGTTTGTTGGTTTGAGGTTCTTTATGATAAGAATAAGTGTGACTAAATCGATTGGGTGCGGTCTAAAATTATTGATAATATTTCTTTCAGCTGGAGGCTGGCAATTATGTGGTTGATTAATAATCAAGTCATTATTATCTTGGGACTTTTCATATGTGGACTTACCTATTTCAGCAAAATACTTATTAAAATCATTCACTCGCTTTTCCACATTATCACTGAGAAGGTCAGAATTTTCTAAGATTTCCTTATTTGCAGGAATTATTCTTTTATAACATTCCAAGTTCCTTTGATATTTCCCCTATACTTGGAAAATTCTTCCCTGAAATGATTTTTCTTCTTTTCGGACAACATTGTTTTAGTAAGGTTTCTTTCTCTTCTATAGGCTCTTTCCATCTCGGAGTTTTGTCTATCAGATTTAAATTGCCTTAGGAGGTCATCTCTCCTTTTCATTTGCTCTTTTAACTGAGAGTCAATCCACGGGGAAGGAGGGCGTGTCATGACTTTGGTTGTAAGAGGGGCACATTCATTTAAACATCTCGTAAAAACATCAGTAAAAGTAGAAACTTGATAATTTACACAATCTGTAGTTAGTATTGAATTTAAAATGTTGTATTCATTAAGAAGAGTGTCACAGAAACAATTTTGAGAATAATTCTCAAGAGATCGGAAAGTTTTAACAATTGGCGGTCTCTTTTCCTTCCTGACATTAACTGTAGCTATTAGAAGCTCGTGGTCTCCTACAGGACAAGGTAAGACATCGTGGTGAACTATAAAACTAGGTGTATTGGTAATTATAAGATCAATTAGGCTGGAGGAATTAGCGGTGATACGGGTTGCTTTATTCACAAGCTGATTTAAGTGGAGGGATTGAATTAATTTCCCCATTTTATTATTAGGAAGAAGGAGATTATCATTGAAGTCGCCTATAATAATGAGAGGTTTGCTCCTCAAACAGACAGACCGAAATACCTCGGAGATGTAATCAAAGGTGTCGTTGAGTGCATGAGGGTGTCTATATACACATCCCAGGATGAATGAAGGGAATTTCCTACTCTGAACAGTCAACCAAATGTCTTCGAGATGAGGAGGTCGCTCGACTTCAGGGGTCTTTAATAGGGAGACCGTTAGATGATTTCTTACATACACCCCCACACCCCCACCCCTACCGCCATCAAATCGATAAAAAGAATACTCAGGTATAGCAACAAAACCAGACTGCATATTAGATAGGAGCCAAGTTTCACAAACACACATTATATCCACGTTATTTTCTCTGATCATTAGTGCAATATTGTCGAAATTACCCAAAAGTGATTGTGCATTGATGTGTTGTATATTTATGAAATGTTTCAATAAGCCTGTATTACAATGTGATTGCTATATATTTAAGGGACATAATCTTGTTTTATGGCCATGTTCACGGCAGTGACCACATTTAAGTCTATAGTTAAACCAACAGTGGGAAAGATCATGGTTTATTTCCCCACAGTTTGAACAGGGCTGTCGACGACTGTAGAGCTGCTGCAATTTCTCCCTCGCCCGGGGACGCTGGGGGTAGCGCCGTGGTTGGTCGAGATCGTAAAGACTGTGATTCATCCTCGAGTCTCGTCTCCATCCTCGAATACCAGGTGGGATTTGACGATTCTGATGACGAAAATCCCGGGTATGACGTCCATCCGAATGCTGTTGAGGATCCCTTCTAGAATGCTGATCGTTGCTACTTTCTTGAGTGACGTTTCTGATTTCATTATTATTTCTTATTGAGGGGAGCTGGCGATGCCGGTCGTAGTTTCTGTTCCTGTATGTGTTATTTTGACTGTCGTTATTGGCCGTGACCGGTCGTTGTTGCCGCTGCAATACAGAAGCATATGTAGTAGGTATGGTTTGGTATATGATTTCTTCCCAGTTGTTGCTTAGTTTGAAGAATGGGCATTGCTTAGCAATTATGTTCAATAACCTGATGACGCCAAATCTGTTGAGAGCATCCCCCTTATCATTTACATCATAACACATCCGATCAACGTCGCCGGTACCAAGCCTGAACTGCAGATTAGTCTTGATAACTGAAACCCCATTGGTCTCACTCCAAGTTGCTAGTTGATTATTGAAATAGTTGATCTTTTCATCGAACTCTTCGACTCTAAGGACAGGTGCTACTTCACATATGTGTATGCTCATCTCCTCGTTCACCTCCTTGAGATCGGTTATGAGAGAACCCAATCTATCAAGGATATCCACAGGCTGAGACCCATTAAGGATGTCTTGAATACCGCAGTATAAGATGCAATATTTAGGAGCCCATCGAAGTTTCTCTGAGACCCAACAATTTATGAGATCTATATTAGCTCCTTTTATAGTTTGAACGGAGCATTGTTGGTTCAAGTCTGACATACGAACAGGGGAGAGGCTTGTGTCACCCAGAAGCAGGCTTCCCTCAGGTAGGGGCCGGGTAGGGGTTACACCCTGCGGTTCCGGTGTCGTCTGCTGTGAGTTGTATGTTCCCTGAAGTAACCCGACTTGTTCTTCCAGTGAAGAGATACGATCATTTAACTTGTTGATTGTGATTGTGAGTTTATCGATAACAAGATCTCTGACATTTATTCTCTCTCTCATTTCTTCAATGTCTCTCATTTCCTCTTGAGGAGCTAATTCACAGTTATCAACATTACTCTCTGAATCGTTTGTTAGTGACGATCTATGCTTTTCAAGAATCATATCAATGAGTTTATCTTTCGTGTGCCAGACCCTTGTGATACCTATTTCCCGACAGTGCTTTTGTAATTCAGTTTTTGTATAATTATCATTGAGGAATTCCCAAGTAGGGTTTTCCAAAGACACTAGGTTTTCAATAGAAGACATTATACTATGAAAAATACAAAACACTAAGATTAAAATACTTTTGCCACTGGCAGCGCTTGTAGATGTTCTTACTGCGCATGCGCAGAATTTGAAAAAAATTAAATGTGAGCCCTTTACGGGAAAATTTGATTATCTTAACTTAAAATAAAACTAAGTTCATAAATTCAAAAACTTAAGAGACACATTTTCATTGTTCTAAAACACTTCACAGGGTCACAGAGGTACATAAAATACACAAAGGCAGTTTAGAAAACACGAAAAACCATGAAAATATCAGGAACGCACCAGGCAAGATTGTTTACCTTAGGGAGAGAGAGAGAGAGAGAGAGAGAGAATTAATATTCGCTTATATCGAAAAACAAGACATATGATACGGGTAGATACGGATAAATAGCGATGTAAATAGGTGGCTGTAGTTGACAGATTAATCTATGGATTGATTGCTTATTGATTAACTTATAAAGAAATAGATTGATTTAATCAATCTTGTAAAGAGGACTAGCTCCCCCGCCCCCGATTCACATGTAATATTTATCTAGTGATGGCATTCGATAAAGAAAAAGTATCTATTCTATCTACCTTGGCTGTCTTTCCCAATTGGGGGGTAGCCGACATTAAAAAATAAACAATGAGGGGATTACTTGCTCTATGGGCAATGACGAGGGAGCTAGCGACCGTTCAGATGGCACTGCTGGAGTACCACAGCCTTAGCACGAGGGTCTGCCCCTCTCTTTTTATCTCTTACTTTATTTAAATTTCGTGTTTTTCCCTCCAATTCCCTTATATCCTTAATCCCCTCCCCTTTTTCCCCTCCTATCCCATCCCATCTCATCATCATCATCATCACCACAGCCCATCCTCCCGGCTCTTCCGCAACCTGCATCGCGTCCTAACTGCCAACTCCCCTACTGCCCCTACCACAGGGCTACCTCTGTAAGATGTAGCCCCGTGGTAACAGCAGATGCCAATCAGAGCTGCGTCACAATTGCTCGACACTCATTCCTATTTCTACCACGCTCACGTAAATTGTCTGGTTCGGTCAGATTAGGTTAGGTTAGGCAACTTTGCTTGTAAATATGAATACCCCTAGAGCAACCTGGGGTTACTCTTCTTTACTTGTTTATAAGATTCAACATATGATATTACGTACAGTATATACAGACTTTCCAATTCCCAAAAGCCTAAAAAAAACTTTGTTTTTTATTTTGGTTAGAAATTAAACAAAAGCATTTTGATTGGGTCTGAAATGTGTATGTCAGATCAGATTTTGTGTGTGTGTATTTGTTTGTGAATGTGTGGGTGTCTGTGTGTTTGTGTATGTGTGCGCGGATGTGTGTGTGC
This sequence comes from Halocaridina rubra, assembly GCA_037179515.1. Lineage (NCBI taxonomy): Eukaryota > Metazoa > Arthropoda > Malacostraca > Decapoda > Atyidae > Halocaridina > Halocaridina rubra. The sequence continues at coordinate 5,092 of JAXCGZ010014525.1, forward strand.
ATCGGATAGGTGCGTTTGTGAGAGATAGATAGATAGATAGATAGATAGATAGGTAGGTAGGTAGGTAGGTAGGTAGGTAGGTAGGTAGGTAGATAGATAGATAGATAGATAGATAGATAGATAGATAGATAGATAGATAAATAGATAGATAGATAGATAGATAGATAGATAGATAGATAGATAGATAGGTAGGTAGGTAGGTAGGTAGGTAGGTAGGTAGGTAGGTAGGTAGGTAGGTAGATAGATAGATAGATAGATAGATAGATAGATAGATAGATAGATAGATAGATAGATAGATAGATAGATAGATAGATAGATAGATAGATAGATAGATAGATAGATAGATAGATAGATAGATAGATAGATAGATAGATGGATGGATGGATGGATGGATGAATGGCTGGATGGATGGATGGATGGATAGATAGATAGATAGATAGATAGATAGATAGATAGATAGATAGATGGATGGATGGATGGATGGATAGATAGATAGATAGATAGATAGATAGATAGATAGATAGATAGATAGATAGATAGATAGATAGATAGATAGATAGATAGATAGATAGATAGATAGATAGAGAGAGAGAGAGAGAGAGAGAGAGAGAGAGAGAGAGAGAGAGAGAGAGAGAGAGAGAGAGAGAGAGAGAGAGAGAGAGAGAGAGTTCCCCAATATAATCGTTGTATTGACAATATTTGATTTGGATATTTACATTACAGTTGTATTCCAGCTTTTTACACAGAAATGTTATGTAAAGATATTGGTTTCCACAAAATTGATGATTTCTCTTGTATAATATTTGTAAATGTAAAAAAAAGTTTTTGTTTTAATAACTCTGAAATAATATACTTAGGACTCGATGTGTATCGTTGGTAAAACTTTTAAGTTATTACAAGTATGAGTTATATATATATATATATATGTATATATATATATATATATATATATATATATATATATATATATATATATATATATATATATATATGACGAATGTTTTTCTGCATAATATACTGTGTATGTGTGTTTATGTGTAGTAGTCACCGTGGCTCAAGCGGTAGCGTCCGCGACTCTGAGGCGTCAGGTCGAGGGATCGCACCCCGTCATGGTATGAGGTTAGCAAGGGCATGCACTCAGGGTAACGATTACATATGCCAAAACAAGTCCTTAGCAAGAAGGCAACCGTCCTAGCCCTTGGTAGGAAAGGGAGTCCTTGACGTAAAACCGGAACAACAAATACTGTGTATGAGTTTGTGTATGCATAATATTTATAAAACATCTAATTTTAAAAACTGTCTCTATGTGAGACTAATTGTTTTATATTTCAGTAAGTTTATGAATTTTTCATATGCACACACACACACACACACACACACACACACACACACTCACTCACTCACTCACACACTCACACACACACACACACACACGCACACGTACACACACACACATACCTTGAACACTTCAATTCCTCTTTGTGTGACAGGCACTGTTTACAAGTTGTGAGCTCTCCAATATTTAGGAATAAACAAGAGACCGTGACCTGCTACGGACGTTAAATCACCCAAGCAAGGTATCTAAGACCACAGTGACTCTCTAGAGGGTTTTGCAGGAGTTGTGAGTAGTGCTGAACTTGTTTTTTTTTTTGAAGTGAAACATTTGAAAGATTTGAATCCCTACTCTACATCCTCTCTTGACCCGTTGGCTGACTTCTGCGCATGCGCACTGGTGTTGTGACGTCTTTGAACTTCCACCGCGGCTCTGCTTAACAACAATGGATCCAACTGTTATTACCAAACTATTGGAATCTCAAGAAAATGCATATAAGAATGCTATGGAGGTAATGGTGAAACAGCTTAGTGACAGGATAAAATCACTCGAATCCACAGTTTCCGACCTGACGACAAGCCTGGAGTTCAGCCAGAGAGAAATTGATGACCTCAAATCGACTATTAAAATTCATGAGAAAGAAAAGAGTAACGACAAAGAAACAATTGATTATCTATCTCAACAAATAAATTCTGCAAATCAACAAATAACCACCTTAGAAGAAACCTTGAATTACCAAGAAGACTATTCCAGAAGAAGCAACATCCGATTAAGCGGTGTAGAGGAGAGACGCAATGGGGAGACCTGGGAGCAAACAACGACGATGGTATCAGCCCTGATAGCCGATAAATTACAGCTAGAAGGCATGACGTTGGAGAGGGCTCACAGGGTGGGACCACTTCGTGATGACAAACCTCGCACCATAGTGGCTCGTTTCTCCCACTACTGTGACAGAGAGACGGTCATGCTAAATGCCAAAAAGTTTAAAGGCACCAAGATCTACCTTAATGATGACCTGTGTGCCGCATTACAGGCAATAAAATCTGCACAGATGCCACAACTAAAAAAAGGCTAGATCAGAAGGGAAATCTGCCTACTTTAAACATACGAAGCTCATCGTGAAGGAACGATGCAACACCGAGAGTGTGGCTGGTGCTGTGGGTGGCTTGGATGGGGAGTTGACCAGGATCGGTGGTGCGGGGGTGGGGGCGCGGGAGTGAGGGGGTCGGGAGAGTGATATGTCATCACCCGCACCCACTCCTGCCGTCTCCCGCCACGGGAGCTATAAAACGCTTGCACCCTAAACCAATAAATGGCCGGAAGAACCCGGTAAGATATGGTAGAAGTAAATGGTAGCTTGTGAGTCAGTAATGTAAAAGTAGTATAATTTATTTCTTCACCATGGCTGTAAATAGATACCTCCCATACTATTCCATTAGTGACGATGAACTTATGAGGCTAACAAACAACGACAAAGTACTTCCCAATTATTTATATATCAATGAGCTTGATAAGATGATATTTAACCCACTTGATCTTGAAAATGAAATAGATTTGTTTTTGAACAAAATGAGAAACGCAACCAACACTTTTTCAATTTATATATACTTAAATGAACTGTATTCAAATTTAAATAAATCTAATGCATTTTCGGTTTTGTGCATGAACATTAGAAGTCTTGCAAATAATCTTCAAATATTTGTTGATCAATGTTTAACAGAAAATAATATATGTGATGTAATGGGTTTTTCGGAGACTAGGCTGGATAATGATATTGAATCATTGTATAATATAACAGGGTTCAATATGTTCACTCAGAACAGAGACAGGAAAGGTGGAGGTGTATGTATGTATGTAGCTAATAAGTATAGCTCGAGTGTTATAAAGGAGTGCAGTATGATGGAACGATTCATTGAATGTGTTAGTGTACAGGTACATAACGGTAAGAAAAATTGCTTCTTTGCATCTGTATATAGACCACCAAAGGGGAACATACCTGAATTCCTTGAAGCTTTACTGAAAGTATTTGATTTTGCAACAAGAATAAAGTACAAAACTATTTATTTATTCGGTGATTGGAACTTAGATTTGTTTAAAATAAATGATCAAAGAGTAACTGATTTTATAAACTTAATGTATTCACGTGGCTGCTTTCCAATAACTACTAAACCTATGAGAGTAACTGCAAATAGTGCATCTCTAATCGATCATATCTGGACCACAAATCTTGAAGACAACATAAGTAATTACATAGTGTGCACCGACATAACAGATCATTTCGCAGTATACTCCCAGTTTAAAAAAGAACATAAATTTGATGCATATGTAGAAAAAAGACATTACTTTGATGATAACATTGCTAAATTTACTAGAGATATATCACATGCAAAATGGCAACATATCATTGACCTAAATAATGCAAATGAAGCTTTTAATAAATTTCACTGTACATTTAGAGATAAATTTCTAGACTGCTTTCCTCTAAGAAAATCGACTGTAAATAATAAAAACATCAGATGCCCACACATAACTGCAGGATTAAAAAATAGTATCAAAGAAAAACACCGATTAGAAAGGCTTGCATCAAAATGGCCTTTGTCTTTTGGAACCAGATATAAAGCTTACAGGAACAAATTAGTAACACTACTCCGAGCTGCAAAAAATACATATTTTCAGGATAAGCTTAAGAAGGAACAAGGAAACAGCAAGTCCACCTGGAATACAATAAACAGCCTAATGGGACGAAATCAGATTAATCATTCAAAGGAAATCAAATTAAAAAATGATAATGACCACAGTGCTAATATCTTTAATAATCATTTCTTAACTATAGCACAACCAACACAGGAACAACAAAATGTTTAACAAAACTCACACCGACAGTTTCTTAATAATCCACCAGACTTTTCGTTTTACTTGTATCCTGTAACAAGGGGGGAAGTCACTAAATATATAAAAACCTTCAAACCAAATACAGCGTCGGGATATGATGAAATTCCATCAAAACTACTCCAGGTCACTGCATTACATTGTTACCCCACTTACCCACATAATCAATCTATGTTTTCAGCAAGGATGTTTTCCAGACAAACTAAAAAGTGCTAAACTAATACCTATATTTAAGTCAGGCACTGTAGATGATGAAAATACCTATAGACCTATATCTATCTTACCGTCTTTAAGTAAAGTGTTTGAAAAAGCCATTATTCACAGACTTAAAGAATTCCTTGAAAAGTTCAACCTATTATCCGAAAATCAATACGGATTCCGTAATAATAAGGCCACTGAAAAAGCAATAATGAACTTTACAAGTGATGTTTATCAAAATTTGGAGAATAAAAACTTTGTTGCAGGGGTTTTCCTAGACTTGTCCAAAGCATTTGACTCATTAGACCATGATATACTAATAGAAAAACTAACTTGTGTGGGTATTAGGGGAACACCATTACAGTTATTTAAGAGCTACTTGAAAAATAGAAAACAAGCCGTATATTGTAATGGGAAAGCATCTTTGTTGCAAACTATTGAGAGGGGAGTACCACAGGGATCAATACTGGGCCCATTGTTATTTTTAGTTTATATAAATGATATTTCCAATGCCAGTAATAAATTCAAATATATTTTTTATGCAGATGACACCAACCTTCTCTTGCATGATAATAACCTTGACCACCTGCATTCTGTTTTAAATAGTGAACTAGAAAAAATTAACAACTGGGTCTCTGTTAATAAATTAAAGCTAAATGTTTCCAAAACTGACTATATCTTATTTCAAAATAGATCTGTAGTACACAATATTGGTCAAGTTAATATGAATGGGTATGAAGTTAAAAGAGTTGCTTGTAAGAAATTTTTGGGAGTAATTATTGATGAAAATTTAAGTTGGAAATATCATATTCAATCTGTCTGCTCAAAACTGTCCAAGACGTGTGGAATTTTTTATAAAATTCGCCATAACCTAACAAATGAGGCCTTAAAAAGCATATACTACTCCCTGTGTTATCCTCATATTATATAATGTTTGTCCATCTGGGGTTGTACTTGGCCGTCAATTGTAAGGGATGTATTTGTAACTCAGAAAAGACTGATCAGAACTATTACATATAGTGGAAAATATGACTCAACTTCCTCTTTATTCAAGGAGCTAAACTTGCTTAAACTTAATTACTTGATACAATATTTCTGTCTTATTATTATACACAGTGATGTTAATGATAACAGAAAATTATTTAAATTTATTCAACACAACCATGGAACCAGAGGTAACAATATAAATTTGATATGTCCACAGCCGAGAACAACCTTGTACAAATTTTCTATTCACTGTTTTAGCCCAAAATGTTGGAATGCATTACCTGAAGATTTAAAAACAATAACTGGCACAACTTTATTTAAAAAGAAACTCAAACAGCATTTATTTACTAGGCAAAATCAAGCACCTGTTGATTAATAATTAATGCAGTATTGGTGTATCATTATGTCCAGGTTAAGGTCAGGCTACTGTTTTGCTTTATTACAAGATAAGCATGAGATTGCTACATTGGAGCTTCTGTTAACTATTGCCGTCATACTTTTAATTATGTGAAATGTATATTAAACTGCCTGCCAAGGAGCTCTTGCTCAGCAGGCTAGTGCCTCTGAATATAATGTACATATTTATTCCTGTATGTATACTAAATATTTGGCAATAAAATATATGACTATGACTAAAAAATGTTAAAAGAAGAAAAAATAAAATCAGAGTAAAATATTGTATTGGAACCATAGATTTTTTAGTAACTGTCTAAAAGATAAAAGCTTTTTACTTTTTTTTTCTAATTGGAAACACATGCTGAGGTAGTTCCAAGAATATTCCTAGGGCGTTCTAAGGAATTGGACCTACCAAGGTACCTAGGTCTATACACAGAAAGTCCCCTTCCGGCTGTAGGTTTTCCGACTCTCCAATCTTGGACAGCTTCCGCTAGGACTGATTGAATAGGTATTTCTTAAAAGAGAAATTGTAGTAATTCCCGAAGAGAAAGAAGAAGAAGAAGAAGAAGAAGAAGAAGAAAAAGAAGAAGAAGAAGAAGAAGAAGAAGAAGAATGGGTATTTCTTAAAAAAGAATTGTAGTAATTCCTGAAGAAGAAGAAGAAGAAGAAGAAGAAGAAGAAGAAGAAGAAGAAGAAGAAGAAGAAGAAGAAGAAGAAGAAGAAGAAGAAGAAGAAGAAGAAGAAGAAGAAGAAGAAGAGGAGGAGGAGGAGAGGGGAGGAGGAAAGAAGAAGAAGAAGAGGAGGAGGAGTGGGAGGAGGAGGAGGAGGGAAAAAATGATTATGAAAAGTTTAGAGGAAAGTCAACATCAAAAGTTTCCTATTTCCATTCAGTATTGAAAATATGTCGTGACCATTTTTTGAGGAACTTTCTTCCTGTGGACACTACTCTTTTTTCCCCTCTCCTTACCCTTTCTAGCCCCACTCAGCACCCATGCATGGCTACAGTGCCAGCTTGCCCCCTTCCCACTCCCTTTACTAACAAACCTTGTTTTCGGCAGCTTTGTCCAATGTTCAAAGGCCCTTTGGTGGTAATTTTTTACGATCAGATGCCCTTCCTGTTACCAACACTTTACGTTAATACGTACTGTCTCTCCTATTAGTTAGATTATTTTCATTGTCGGCCCTTTCACACCCCAAAAAAAATCAATTTTGTCGTGGCAACTTTTATAGATAGTCCTCATTTTTTAATTATACTCGTCATATATACTCGTAAACACACACACACACATACACACACTTGTTATATATATATATATATATATATATATATATATATATATATATATATATATATATATATATATATATATATATATATATATATATGTGTGTGTGTGTGTGTGTGTGTGTGTGTGTGTGTGTGTGTGTGTGTGTGTGTGTGTGTGTGTGTGTGTGTGTGTGTGTGTGTTTAGAGAGAGTGTGTTTGTGCATATATTCATTTCTTTCTCATATTAACAGATGTTGTAACAGGAGAGACGCTATGACACTCTCTTCCAGCTGAGAAACAGGCAATTACAATTCACATAATGGTGAGTAACCTTACTGA
>JAXCGZ010014525.1:17500-20151 GCA_037179515.1 Halocaridina rubra
GAGAAGGAAGATCAACAGTAACAAACTTATTAGAATTTTATGATGAGGTAAGCCAAATCTTACAGGAAAGAGAGGGCTGGGCAGATTGCATATTCCTAGACTTCCAGAAAGCGTTTGACACTGTTCCACATGGGAGACTTATTAGGAAGCTGCAATCAATGGCTAGAATAGGTGGAAATGTCTTGGAATGGATAAAAACTTACTTAGAAGGAAGGGAACAGAGGGTTAGAGTAAGACACTCAGAGTCTGAATGGAGAAGAGTTAGTAGTGGAGTTCCACAGGGTTCAGTTTTAGGGCCACTTTTGTTCCTTGTATATGTAAATGACCTACCAGAGTCTGTAAATTCATTCATGAATATGTTTGCAGATGATGCAAAGATTGTGAAGAAAGTAAAAAACGAGAACAATGGTAGAGAACTTCAGGAGGATCTAAATAATCTGCATGAGTGGTCAGAAAAGTGGCTAATGAAATTCAATACCTCAAAATGTAAGGTAATGAGAATGGGTACAAGTGCAAGAAGGCCCAAGCTTGACTACTCGGTGGCTGGAGTACAACTTCAAGAGACAGAAAATGAGAGAGATCTAGGAGTAAACATACTGGCAGATTTGTCTCCAGAAATACATATAAATGGCGTAGTAAGGGCAGCATATGCATTCTTATCAAATGTAAGGGTAGCCTTCAGGCACATGGACAAGGAAATGTTCAGAAATATTTATGTAACCTATGTGAGGCCAAAACTCGAATATGCAGCCCCCTTTTGGAATCCGCACTTGAAAAAGCACATAGCTAAGCTTGAAAAAGTTCAAAGACATGCCACGAAACTGGTGCCAGAAATACGCAATCTCGGTTATGATGAGAGGCTGAGGGAATTAGACTTGCCATCACTCGAAGCTAGAAGAGTAAGGGGGGATATGGTGACAGTCTTTAAATTCCTTCATGGTTATGATAGAGTGGATAGGGATCGATATTTCGATATGGCTGGCTCTAGAACTAGAGGTCATAGTTTGAAGCTTCGTAAGAAAACTTGTTTGCAGGATGTAAGGAAATACTTTTTCAGTGTAAGAGTAGTTGATAATTGGAATTCGCTAAGCGAGGAGGTAGTTAATGCTATCTCAATCCATAGTTTTAAGGACAGGTATGATAAGTATCACTAAGTCTAAAAATGGAACCGATCAGGAGACGGGAAGATACGAGCTTTGGGCTCTTTCCCGTAAACACAATTAGGGTAATCACAATTAGGTAATCACACACACACACACACACACACACACACACACACACACACACACTACATTTCTGAAACACCTAGCACAAATTGGACCTCTCTCTCTCTCTCTCTCTCTCTCTCTCTCTCTCTCCTCTCTCTCTCTCCTCTCTCTCTCTCTCTCTCTCTCTCTCTCTCTCTCTCTCTCTCTCTCTCTCTCTCCTCCTCTCTCTCTCTCTCACTACATTACTGAGACACCCAAAGTGATATGTGTGTGTGTAGGTGTGTTTGTGTGTGTAGGTGTGTGTGTACTGTCAATCATGCCTAGGTATGTATATTTGTCCAAGCATAACATTTAAATAAGGAATGAGCGCATTAATGTTATTTGCTTCCTGTAAGTACATTCCAGGCATGTGCACGTGTGCGCATAAACGAACATAATATGCATGCGTGGGTTCGGGTGACGGAGAGTAAATGCCAGTTATTTGCCGTCTTTTACAAGTCTGTAACTTTTCCAAAGTGAATTTGAATTATTATGCGAAGCGAATTTTCCCCTCGCTTGATGCATCTTTTCTATTTTTTTTTCAATTTTTTTTCTCTCGCAAATAATCTTAGAATGGGCTTTTACGTTGGGTCGTAAGAAATTTGTGAATTTTGATAATAGTAGTTATAATAATAATAATAATAATAATAATGATACTAACAAAGATGAAAATGATAACAGAAATAATAATAATAATAATAATAATAATAATAATAATAATAATAATAATAATGATAATAATAATAATATAATAATGATAATAATAATAATAATAATAATAATAATAATAATAATAATAATAATAATAATAATAATAATAATAATAATAATAATAATAATAATAAAAATAACTGAAATATTACTACTACTACTACTACTACTAATAATAATAATAAGAATAATAATGAAAGCAATAATAATAATAATCCGAGTGGAGACTTCTTTGTCAACTTCAGTATACGGCAAAAGAAAAGCCCACTTTTTCCCGTGGAGTAAATAGTTACTGTGTTTATTTATTTGTTGATTTGTATATACTGTAGAGTGTGCGCTTTACGTTGGAAAAACGTATCGGTTATCTTGAAGATGATTTCAGGTGAAAGCGGGAGCTTGAATATTTTACCCTCTTAACTCTATCAACATATTAGGAATCCATATAGCCTCTAACTTGTCTTGGAGGAATCACATAATCCAAATTTCTAAAGCTTCATCCAAATTTTTTTTTTTTCGTTTTCGTCATTACTTTTCCTCATTGCAGTTACTTAAAATTTCTAAAGGTCTTATCCGTCCCTGCTTAGAATACTGCTCACACATCTGGGGTGCTTCTTCCCTATACTTATCTTCTTGATAGGGTTGAATCTAAGGCAGTCAGACTCATTAATGGTCCTTCTCTTACTTCTAATCTGG
>JAXCGZ010014526.1:0-20104 GCA_037179515.1 Halocaridina rubra
GAGTACTTGCATTATTAACTCCAGACTGCAACCGAGTCAACGGGAACAGCTGAACAAGCTATTAGAGGACTATGAGAACGTCTTCAACGACCTCCCAGGCATTACTACTACCCTTGAGCATCATGTCAGACTGACAGACCCAGAGCCATTTCGGCATTCCTATGGTCTTCCCCACCAGCTGTCCTTACGGCTGAAGGAAGATCTTGACACTTGGGTCTGCCTCGGAATAGTTGAAAAGAGCATTTCGCCTTGGTGTTCGCCGTTACTGGCAGTGCGTAAGCGAGATGGCAGTCACAGGTTCTGCCTTGACTGTCGTAAGCTTACCTCCCGTACCATCTTTGATGGAGAGCCCATTGCTGACGCCGAGCATATTTTCTCGTTGCTTTCCCAAGCCCATTACCTGTCCAAGTTGGATTTGGCCAGTGGATTTTGGCAAGTCACGTTGAGCGAGACTACCAAGCCTCTTACAGCTTTTTCCGCAAGATATGGTCTATACCAGTTCAGGGTCATGCCTTTTGGTATGGTAAATGCCCCTGGCTGCTTCAGCAGACTCATGAGGATAGTACTACAGTATCTCGACAATGTTTTGTGCTTTATAGACGATATCCTGGTGCATTCTCAGGATTGGTCATCGCACCTCGAGACTCTCCGCAGAGTTCTCACTCGTCTGAACCAGCATGGGCTTCACTTAAAGCCTTCCAAATGTGAGATTGGTTTCACACAATTGCAGTATCTCGGCCACGTGGTTGGAGAAGGAGTTATGTCCCCTTTACATGACAGGGTACAAGCTATTAAGGATATGGAGAAACCTGCCACTGTCACTCAACTGAGATCATTCCTGGGTAGTGTCGGCTACTACCAACGGTTCATTCCACACTTTAATACTATCGCTGCCCCTTTGCAGCAAATGACCTCCTCGAAGCAAAGTAAAACCTCCCCTGTCCAATGGACAGATGAAGCGGAGAGAGCATTTTTCAATCTCCGAGAAGCATTGGCGGGTGAGCCAGTATTACAACTCAGACGAAGGCCTGGGTGCCGTGCTCTTGCAAGCCCGATCAGACAACTCAGCAGAAGTAGCTCCAGTGCGATATGCAAGCCACAGGCTTCGCCCTGCAGAGCGAAATTACTCCACTGTGGAGAAGGAAGCTCTAGCTGCATATTGGGCCATAAAGAAATTTGAAGTCCATCTGTATGGCCAACATTTTACACTGAGAACTGACCACCGACCTCTCCTATATTTACAGACTGCAGACAAGCTTAATCCTCGTCCGAAAAGGTGGGCACTTTACCTGAATCTTTTCAAATTCACTGCCCAACATGTTCATGGCAAGGACAATGACCTTGCTGATCTACTAAGTCGACGGTCGTTACCCTCAAATGAGGAAGCTTGTGCTGTTAGACTAAATTTGACTAGTCAGTCAAGATTACTTCTCTGATGTGTTGTTTATTTTTTATGTTTATCTTTTATGTCTTTAATACTGTACTGTGCTTGTTTATTTTAGCGTACAAACGTTATTCCTAATGGAAGATGAAAAAGATGAAGAATAATTCTTTGATCGTAGTTTTATATTTCCCTTTGAGGGACTCTGAAAGCCAGAACATGGCGGAAACATTTTAGTTTAGTGTTGAATAGCTGAAACTTTTAAATCCAGTCGCCAATGTTAATGACGACGTGGTTCAAATTTTTAATTTGCGCATACTGTATTTTATTTTTGTATATTATATTATTGCCTTCTTGCATGTGAAGCATTCATAAACTTAAATATTGATATTCACTGATATCTAATTGTGATTTAATTTTCTTGAAATTTGAATTTGATCACATTTCCTTTATGTTTTGCATGTCATTTAATGTTTTGTTTACAAGACTTGTTCACTTTTCCTAATAGTATGATATGTTTCAGTGGTGGATCCCATTCTTATTGTTCATTTGTTCTTTTCCATGAAAAGGATATCTCATCCCACATAATAACATTGAAGTCACCGTAACTTCCTCTGTTCTTTTTTCGCCTTCTGTAGTAGAATTTTGCTAAATCAATATTCTCTAGAAAGGGCCTTTGTGACAGAGTGTTTCGCTCAAAGTCACCAGAGGCTGTTAGATGCCTTATTAATTAATTTAGTAACTTAACTCTTATTTTCTAACTAAAAAATTTAATTCCCACTTCTTGACTTTTGCAGATTATGATTATTTGCAATTTATATTTTAGCTTATAGCTAATTTTAAATATACCTTATTTACTCTTCTTGTTCGTGTAGAAGTATAGCCCCGATATAAAGGCTGCTCCTATTTTCCGTCTGCTACGAGCCAAGAACATTCTGGAGATTGTTTACCAGTAACCTAACTTTTCATTATTATTCTCGTTTTATTTTATTTGCTTCCACTTGTTGCACCTAAAAATACTGTCTCTCCCTTGCATCTCTGCTATAATTGCCTGCCAGGGACCACCACTAAAATAGCCCTTAAATGATATCAGAGCCAGTTACTGCTCTAGAAAATGTATCCTACAGATGAACTCACCAGGAGGGACAATGAGACACCCTCCTTTGGCGCTCAAACTTCGAAGAGGCAACATCTCGCCTGAGCAGTCTAAGTTTATTTCAAACCTTATTTACGTGGCATCTTCACAGGAATTCATCTAGCACAACAAGGTGAGGGATAGTGTATGGTAAAGCTCGTGGGTCAAGCAAATTGGTTTATTTTCGAGAATTACTTACATTCGTTACTGGCTAAATCTTACGGATTTTTATTCTCAGATTCCATTCCCATACACACGAAATTTTGTAGATTACCAAACTGGAATCTCACATGCCATAGTTAATTCCTTAACCTGTAAGTTACAGCTGATTTACATTGCTAAGAAGTTTCTTTTCATTGCATGTGATAAACGAAAATCTCATCCTCTGAAGACTGGTTATGAGCCCGTAAAAATCTATCTCTTTTCCTAATAAATTCTAATTTCATTTCACCTCTTTCTATCATTGTAAATAAAGTATTTTACGTCAAAAATTCTTCAATAAAGCTATTTGCTATACAAATTGCAAATAATTCATCATTTAGCTAAAGGGTTTTATGCTATATACTGCAAATAATTAAAAGGTAATTTTACCCTGTTGGCTTTGCAAATATTTCCTGTTAACCACAATTTAATGAATGCATACTGTATTTATCTTGCTAATTCTTCATATGTTGGGGATAAAGTGTTTTGAGTTATAAGTTGCAAATACCTCAAAAGGTGGTTTTGCACCTTTTTTTTTCATTGCAAAGTTCTTGATAACCAAAAGTGAATGAATACTGTATTTATCTCGTAGATTCTTCCTTTATCCTAAATAGAGTGTGTTTTAACATATTAATTGTAAATCAGTAATAAGCATTGCAACTTTTGTGGTTGCCCACAATTTAAGGAATACATACAGTACTGTATTTATCTTGCTTATTCTTCATTTATTGTGAATATATTGTTTTCCTTTAAAACCAGTAAAGAATTAATGGTTTTGTATGCTATTGTTCCAGTTTTACGTCACAGACTCCCTTTTCAACCAAGGGCTAGGACGGTTGCCTTCTTGAGAAGGACTTGTTTTGGCAGATGTAATCCTTACCCTGAGTGTATGTCCTTGCTAACCTCAGACCGTGATGGGGCGCGAACCCTCGACCTGACGACTCAGAGTCGCAGACGCTACCGGTTGAGCCACGGCGACTACTGGTTTTGTATGCTATTATGGTAGCATAAATATTTCTGGTTAGCTGTGAATAACCAATATATTTTATCCAGTAGAATGACATTGGAAACTCATTATATGTGTGCTCATGCTTTCAGTTTCCCATTATAAACAGTGTGTCATTTCTGTTTCTGAAATTGCAGTGTCCTGTATTCTACTCTGCCTGTGTGACAGAGGTAATCGTCGAGTTGAGGCCAAAGTCTTGGCATACGCCCGTGGTGCCGGGAAACAAAATCGTGCTCACCACCGGGATTCGAGGCAGCATTTCATAAAATTTAATTTGAGAAATTTAATTCAATTCTTTTAATGTCATTGCATTTCCAAAATTAAAAGAAAGTTGAATTCTGAGTTTCATTTAACCGACTAATGGTAATAGAGATGGGGTGTTCAAGTACAAATATCTGTCCTGTCTGTTTGTGAGCTCTTAACTGAGCTCGGTACTTTGAGTCCCCTTAGTAAAACAGAATCTTAGCAAAACTCTATCATCCTAACCCCAACATGGCGGCAGAAGAGGTAACAACAAAATCGACGAGGATGTGAAGGCAAGACGACGATATCCTACTAGGGAACGTACTGTTCCTACGTATTTGGGAGAATGCGTCACTGACGTTGATGATTCTTTCACAGTAAATGATTCAAGTGCTGCTAAATATTCTGTTGATTTTTGTTACAGGATGGTAGATATACCCAGAACATATCATGATGCAATATCCTCCCCAGATTCTTCTAAATGGGTTAATGCTATGCAAGATGAAATTAATTCTTTAAATGAAAATGACACGAGTTAACCCAACTGCCTGAAGGCAGATGTGCAGTGGGGGGTAGATGGGTGTATACTGTGAAATCATGTTCTAATAATGTTGAAAAATATAAGGCTCGCTACGTAGTGGAAGGTTATTCCCAAGTGCGTGATTTAGATTATCGCGAAACCTTTTCACCTACTGCCAGAATCACTTCAATCCGTATGTTATTACAGCTGGCAATGCAAGACAATGTAATTGTTAATCAAATGGATGTAAGTAGTGCTTATCTTAATGCTCCTATTGACTGTGAAATTACGTTGACCAACCCGAAGGTTTTGTAAAGTTTGATGAAAAGGGTAACAAATTGTTCTTAAAATTGAAGAAATCCATTTACGGTCTTAAACAAAGTGGACGTAACTGGAATGAATTGTTGCACAATTTCCTTGTAGAACAAGATTTTGATATATCCCTTGCTGATTCATGTGTTTACTCCAAGAAAGTAGGTAATTCAAAGATTATCATAATTATCTGGGTTGATGACATAATCATTGCTGCTAGTAATGAAACTTTGCTCAATGCTACCAAAAGTTCTCTTTGCCATCAGCGTACAAAGCATATAGCCATTAGATACCATTACATAAGATCTGAAATTCAGAATGGTGCAGTTAAATTAGTTTATGTACCTCCAAGCGATAATATCGCAGATATTTTCACAAAGCCAGTAACAAAGGATAAATTAAATAAATTTACTTCCTTGAGGGGCAGCGTATACACCACATAATGTGTGTACCATTGTATATATAATCTTTTTTTTTTACATACATGTATATGATTTACTGATGAATGTATTCTATTTTCCTCTATACATGTACATGTATGCATTTTGCAGGTGTTTTTTTTTTCCTATATATAATTTGCAAATACCATTTCTATTTTTCTCTATGTTGTATATATACATTTTGCATTCATTCCAATTATTATTCATATGCATATAATATTTTGCAAATTATAATCTGTTGAATGCCTTATTATTGATTACTAAGAATATGATGTTTTCTAGGAATTTGCTTCTTTACCTGGCTATGTTCTTTTATAAATTTCTACCATTTTACCTGCTCCATGCCATGTCTAATACTTACATTATAATAATTTACTTGATATTTGCTGCTCTACTTATATATCATAATATGTCATTGATTCCTGTATACTTATATATACATTCTTTGCTAAGTATTTACCCTATACATGTACCTTTTTTTTTCTTCTGAATATTTGCCATCTTAAGTTTAAGTGGGGGTGTAAACTTAATCGACAAATATATTTTTCTTACTGGTTTACTAATTAGATTAATATTTTTCACAATAATATAATTGATATATTTTTCATATATATGCCCAGTACATATTTTCCAAGCTGGCATCGTTTTGTCCATGTCATAACGTTGTATGACGCTTCATTCATATAGTAAACAAATAATAGGTGACCGTGACTTTCAATTATATCCTCAAAATTGCTCTTTGTACACCATCATGGCTCATAGTGGTCATACCTTAACATTGTTAATATAGCCTGGGAGAGATACTGAAACACTTGAATTATAATGAAAACTATATTGGAGATATACAAGAGTACGCCTCAAATAAAATTAATACTCTACTACTCTATTATAAAAGACATTCTAAAATATAGTTGTAATTACGTAAAATCATATCTGAAATTCGCTTTATAATGTACAAGAAAAAAATTAAATTACTATTTAGAAATAAAGAAAAAATATTTTGACCATATCTACAAAAAGTTATTACGCTGCTACATAAAATAATAATAATAATAATAATAATAATAATAATAATAATTCTTCGTCTACATTTTTTCCCACTTTTATGTGGGGTCGGTGTTTCTGGCCAGTGTTCTCCATATGTTCCTGTCCCATACCTCATCACCCAACAAACCTTTAGACCTTTAGTATGGTATAAAGTATACAGTATGGTATATAAATAAAGGTTCATGGAATGTGCATACACAATGCAAAAGTAAGAAAAAAAAACTATACAGGGTGTTCTTTGCCATAACACTGCAATAACATGTGCAAATCCCCGACATAAGGAAACAATATTTAGTGTAAAATGGCAATAAAATATACATGTAATATGAAAAAATTAAATTAGATCACTTAGAGAATCACAATATAGAACACTGGCAATGCTTATGACATTTGCAACGCTGATTGACATTACCGACAAATGATAAGTAACTTTATGCTACAGCCCAAATAGAAACAAGCTTAAATTCATTATTAAATCATACCACTATTAACATTAATCATATTCTTAGTATTATCGATCATATAAGTAGCAAAATAAAGCATATTTAATTAAACAAAGAATTTATAACATCTACAATGTCTTTTTATTCAAGTAAACTCGTTATGAAATCTAGTAAACTCGTAATCAAATAATCAAGCGACATTGCAAGAGATTCTCCCATGGAGACAGAGTCTCAGGAAAAATAATGAAAATCAGGATTAGCTGTAACACGAATTTTTCTCCCAAAACGACGTAATGCAGTAGTTTGAGAGGTTAAATGGGGGTTGTAGTAATTAATTAGGAATATTGCTACTACTGTCATTAGGAACACAAGTGTCAGACACATTTTCAACCGAACCAAATAATATAGGATCAATGGTGTCTCTAGAAGCTACATCAGACAGACTATTAAATGAAAGTTGAGGGTCACTTTGAGGAACACATACAATATGAGGAGACCTTTGAGGATTTACCAGAAAAATGTTTAACTGAAAAAAATTAACTAAGTAACTAAATTAGTACTCGAAGATATAGCAGTTCTGTGTGAGGTTAAATAAAAACTCTTTTATGTTTCTGCATTCAGTGAGACCCAAAACTCCAATATGAAACCATCTGTCTCTAAGTCCCCTGTCCAATGGTAGGGGGAGGGGTGGTAGAGAATCCCTGTGGGTTGTAGGAAGGGAAGTAGCTTTTAGGAACCTGAAAAAACTGTTGGGGACCTTGAGACCCATGTAACAAACCTGGATGATGAAACTGGGAATATGGATGGAGAACTGAAAGAAAATGAAACACTTAGGGTACAGCCACACCAGACGCGATGAGGGGGAGGGATGACACGACATGATGAAACTCATTGAATTATATATGGGTGGCTACGCTGGAAGAGTGGGGAGGTTTGTCGCTCTGCTAACCCTCCTCGCTTGATGCTACATGATTCAGCATTTTCCAAAATGACGCGCACTGCTTATCGACATCCCTAACTATTTTCATCATTCTCTTCAGTGGTGACTGCACCAACAAAAGACTTGTGACTATCTGCCACGCGAGACGTTGACGCTCCCTATTTGGATATACATCGCAATGTTACTGATCTCACCACTCACCGCTCCACGCTCCCTCCCCACTCATCGCGTCTGGTGTGGCCGTACCCTTAGAGATATTAAAAAATTTAGAGACATCTAACAAGGCATAGGGGAAAGAGAGAAAAGAACTAGAAAAACAAATTAAAAAAAGCTGTTAGTGGAAAAAAGTGAACGAGAAATCAGAACTCAAAATAAGAAGATAACAAAAACAGCTGAGTGACAGCATGAATGAAGTAACTGTAAGCTGACTGCTCTCTACTGAAAAATATGAGATTGCAGATTGCAGTGTCTAGATAAAGGAGAACATCAAACAGTTTAGAAAAGAGCTTCAGGAGCTGAATAAGGAACATGAGTCACTTGTTGCATACCTTCCACCAAAACACGAGTTATTCATATCAAAGAGAAATGGTTCAATAATGAGTGTAAGAGAGATAAGAGGAAAAGGTCTAGGATGAGAACAAATATAAATGCTTAGCAAACCTATAAAAGAGCAAGAAACCTACATAAAAGAAGTGAGGTAGAAAGAAATTAAGAAAGGGATATCACCAGGAAGGCTGCAGAAAATCCCAAACTTATCCACATCTTTATCAGAGTAAAATTTAAAGTCATAGAACAGGATTTAAAGTTAAAAAGAGAGGATAGAAGCATCACTGAGATGGATCAAGAGATCTGAGAAGAACTGAACAAGAAGTTTCAGTCAGTATTCACAGTAGAAAATACCCCACCCCATCAGATTGCAGAGATGGGAGTTTATGGGCCGTTACTAGAGGACATCATCTTTTCAGCCACAGAGATGTGAAAAGCATTGATGGAGTTAGATGTCCATAGAAGTACAAGTCCTGAGGATATATCCCCTTATATACTTAAGAAATGCACTAAACCAATATTGGTGGCACTATGCATCACATTTGAAAAGTCACTGGAATCTTGTGAGATTCCAAGATGCTGGAAACAAGCGAACATGGTATGTATCTTCAAAAAGGGGAGGAGAGATGCACCTCTAAACTATAGGCCTGTTTCTTTGAACAGCATAGTTTGCAAAGTTTTGGAGAAACTATTAAGAAAAAACATCTCTTCAATTGCAATCCATCAACTTTTTGTTAGTGAGACAACATGGCTTCAGAGAAGGCATATCAACAGTAAATAAATTATTAGAAGTTTATGATGAGGTAAGCTGGATCATACAAAAAAGAGAGGGATGGGCAGATAGCATATTCCTAGATTTTCAAAAGGCATTTGATTCGGTCTCACATGGGAGACTTATTAAGAAGTTGCAAGTAATGACGAGAATAGGTGGAAATGTCTTGGAATCATTAAAGCTTACTTGGTAGGAAGGATATAGAGGGTTAGAGTAAGACACTCAGTGTCTGAATGGAAGAGGGTTAGTAGTGGGGTTCCACAGGGTTCAGTCTTTGGGCCACTTTTTCCTTGTATAAGTATATGACCTACTAGAGTCTGTAAATTTATTCTCGAATATGTTTGCAGATGATGCAAAGATTGTGAAAAAGATTGAGACAAGAACAATGGTAAAAAACTGCAGAAAGACCTAAATAGTATACATGAGTGGTCAGAAAAGCGGCTAATGAAACTCAATACTCTAAAATGGGAGGTAACAAGAATGGATACAATTGGAAGAAGGCCCAAGTTTGGAGACTCAATGACAGGAGCAGAACTTCAAAAAGACAGAGAATTAGAGAGATCTTGGAATAAACATTTGTCTCCGGAAATGAATATAAATGGCATAGTAAGGGCAGCATATGTTTTCTTAGCAAATGTAAAAGTAGCCCTCAGACACATGGACATGGAAATGTTCAAAGATATTTATGTAACTTATGTGAGGCCAAAGCTTGAATATGCAGTCCCCTCTTGGAATCCACACAAGAAAAAGCACATAAGTAAGCTGGAAATATTTCAATGACATGCCACAAAAATGGTGCCAGAAATACGTGATGAGGAGAGGATGAGGGAATTAGACTTACCAACACTCGAAGCTAGAAGAATGAGGGGGATATGGTGACGGTTTTTAAATTCCTTTAGGGTTTGGACAGAGTGGATAGGGATTAATATTTTGATATAGCTGGCTCTAGAGCTAGAGGTCATAGTGTGAAGCTTCGTAAGAAAACATCTTAGCATGATGTAAGGAAGTACTTTTTTAGTGTAAGAGTATTTGATGATCGGAATTGGCTAAGAGAGGAGGTAGTTAATGCTAACTCAATTTATAGTTTTAAGAACAAATATGACAGGTATTCCTGAGCACAAAATGGAATTGACCAGGAGACATGGACTTACAACAAAGGTCTCTTTCCGTAAATACAATGAGGTAATTACAATGTGGTAATTACACACAAGGAAGGCTGACTAACCCCTTAAGGACAAATCATGTCATCTCGATATCAAGAGAGGAGGTTTTCCATAGATTGCCAGGCCTTTGAGGGTTAAAAGCTTCAAGTAATGGTGAGAATAGGTGGAAATATCTTGGAATGGATTACAACTTATTTAGAAGAAAGGGAATAGAGGGTTAGAGTAAAACACTTAGTGTCTGAATAAAGAAGGGTTAGTAGTGGGGGTCCACAGGGCTCACCTTTTGGGCCACTTTTGTTCCTTGTATATGTAAATAATCTACCAGAGTCTGTAAATTCCTTCATGGTATGATTGCAGATGATGCAAAGATTGTGCAGAAAGTAAGAGACGAAAACAATGGTCATGAACTTCAGGAAGACCTAAATAATCTGCATGAGTGGTCAGAAAAGTGGCTAATGAAATTCAGTACTTTAAAATATAAGGTAACATGAATGGCTACAAGTGCAAGAAATCGCAAGCTTGATAATCAATAGCAAAAGCAGAACTTTAAGAGGCGGAGAATGAGAGATATCTTGGAGTAAACATACTGGCAGATTTGTCTTTGGAAATGTATATAAATGGCATATTAATGGTAGCAGTTTCTTAGCCAATGTAAGAGTAGCTTTCAAACACAAGGACAAGGAAATGTTCAGAAATATTTATGTAACCTATGTGATAAAAAAAAAGCTTGTATGTGCAGCCCCTTTAGGAATCCATGCTTGAAAAAACACATATATAAGCTTGAAATAGTTTAAAGGCATGTCACGAAACTGGTGGCAGAAATACGCAATTTCAGTTATGAGGGGAGGCTGATGGAATTAGCCTCACCATCACTCGAAGCTAGGAGAATGATGGAGGATATGGTGATGGTTTTTAAATTCTCTCATGGTTATGACAGAGTGGATAGGGATTGATATTTTGATATGGCTGGCTCTATAACTATAGGTCATAGTTAGAAGCTTCTTAAGAACATTTTTGTGCAGAATGTAAGGAAGCATTTTATTAGTGTAAAAGCAGTTGAT
The DNA here is from genome assembly GCA_037179515.1 of Halocaridina rubra. Lineage (NCBI taxonomy): Eukaryota > Metazoa > Arthropoda > Malacostraca > Decapoda > Atyidae > Halocaridina > Halocaridina rubra. Next base: position 11,211 of record JAXCGZ010014526.1, read on the forward strand.
GACTGGAATTCGCGAAATGAGGAGGTAGTTACTGCTAACTCAATCCAAAGTTTTAAGACAAGTATTGTCATGTAGTGTTGTGGCAAAGAATACTCCTTAAATGGCTTGTTAGCATTGTATATGAACTGCATGTGAAGTTTTAGTTGCATATCTTACTGTATAATATAGACTTTTTGTAAGTACTGTTGCAGAGAATCCGACATTATCATTATTATTATCATATTATTTTATATGTATCAGTGTAATACACTTTTGAGTAGTCTCCGTGGCAAAATGGTAGCGTCTGCGACTCTGAGGCGGCAGGTCGAGGGTTCGCGCCCCGTCACGGACTGAGGTTAGTAAGGGCATACACTCAGGGTAACGATTATATCTGCTAAAACAAGTCCTTCATATGAAGGCAACCGTCCTAGCCCTTTGTAGAAAAGGGAATTCGTGACGTAAAACCGAATCCAGTGTAATATACTTTTGTAGATATGGTAAAAATATTTATTCTTTATTACTATATGGTAATTTAATTTTTTTTATACAATTATATTGCGAATTGCATATATGATTTTATGTATATACAAAACATTACAACTATATTTTTAAGATGTTTATTATAGAGAGTGGAGGATTGGTTTTTGCTTTAAGTAGACTCTTGTATTTTTCAAAATACAGCTTTGATTATAATTCATGTGCTTTAGTATCTCTCCCTAGCTATATTAACAACAGCCCCTATACAACAAGTATCACTGAGTACAAATAAGGAACCGACCAAGAGACGGGAAGCTACGAGCATAGAGCTCATACCCATAAGCACAATTAGGTAATTACACGCGCGCGCATATATATATATATATATATATATATATATATATATATATATATATATATATATATATATATATATATATATATATATATATATATACATATATATATATATACATATATATATATATATATATATATATATATATATATATATATATATATATATATATATATATATATATATATATATATATATATATATATATATATATATATATATATATATATATATATATATATATATATATATATATATATATATATATATATATATATATATATATATATATATATATATATATATATATATATATATATATATATATATACACACCTAGTTCTTAGAATAACACAAAGATAGGTTCTCAGAAGTGACGTGTAATGTGAAAATCGCGTAATGTAACGAGTCATTTCCCATAAGAAACAATGATAATGGGCACTGATACATTTCACAACTGTACATAGTCATACTATGCCAAAGATATAAGATAAGTAAAACATATTTCATAAGCTCATAACAAAGCAGAAATACCTGTAGTTATTTATATTAACATGCAAATAGTGTAGAGTATAAAAGATATAAAGATTTACTGTACAGTAAACAAATTAATGCACTCTATTATGCAGTGGGCAACAGGCCTACACTGAGATGTGCATGGTGGCGGTGAACATGTAACTTAAGTGGTAGAAAAGGAGGAGGATGCATGAGAACGAACCTCTATCTGCAAATGTTTTTGCTCTCGCACGCTTTTTCCTGACAATATTATATAGCAAGTTTGTTTGCTGTTTGTTCATAATGATTTTTTTCCATTCTCTCTATAATATCCGATCGCATTAAGTGGTAGAAGAGGAGGAGGATGCGGGAGAACAAACCTCTATCTTCAAAAGTTTTGCCGCCTCTGTATCAGCTTATGTGCTCTTGCATGCTTTTTCCCTGACAATATAAAATCCTTAACACAAACACAGTTAGAACAAGCGATTTATCCACACAGTATACTGGGTAGAGAGACACTGAAGCACATGGCAGCATGGCGGAAAAGTGCCTCCAAGACGATCTATTATTTTTCTAAAATGATTTTTTTTTCTAACTTTTTGGGCAGACATTATTCGTGTATTTCTCATTTTTTACTATTATTTATTTGGGGGCGTTATTCCAATTTCACGTATTTTGAACACACGTAAAAAGCAAACTGAGTGTGTGTATATATATATATATATATATATATATATATATATATATATATATATATATATATATATATATATATATATATATATATATATATATATATATATATATATATTCTATCTACCTTGGCTGTTTCCCCCTTTAATTGGGGGGTAGCCAACATCAAAGAAAGAAAACAATAAGGGGATTTCTTTGCTTCATGGGCAATGACGAGGGAGCTAGCGACCGTTCAGATGGCTATATATATATATATATATATATATATATATATATATATATATATATATATATATATATATATATATATATATATATATATATATATATATATATATATATATATATATATATATACACACCTAATTCTTGGAATAACACAAAGATAGGTTCTCAGAAGTGACGTGTAATGTGAAAATCGCTTAATGTAACGTTTCATTTCCCATAAGAAACAATGATAATGGGCATTGATACATTTCACAACTGTACATAGTCATACTATGCCAAAGATATAAGATAAGTAAAACATATTTCATAAGCTCATAACAAAGCAGAAATACCTGTAGTTATTTATATTAACATGCAAATAGTGTAGAGTATAAAAGATATAAAGATTTACTGTACAGTAAACAAATTAATGCACTCTATTATGCGATGGGCAACAGGCATACACTGAGATGTGCATGGTGGCGGTGAACACGTAACTTGAGTGGTAGAAAAGGAGGAGGATGCGGGAGAACGAACCTCTATCTGCAAATGTTTTTGCTCTCGCACGCTTTTTTCCTGACGATATTATATAGCAGGTTTGTTTGCTGTTTGTCCATAATGATTTTTTTCCATTCTCTCCATAATATCCGATCGCATTAAGCGGTAGAAGAGGAGGAGGATGCGGGAGAACAAACCTCTATCTGCAAATGTTTTGCCACCTCCGTATCAGCTGATGTGCTCTCACACACTTTATCCCTGACGATATTATATGGCAACTTTGTTTGCTGTTTGTTCTTAATGCTTATCCATGTACTTAGCATTTTTTCCATTCTCTCCATAATATCAGATCGCATTAATTGGTAGAACAAACCTCTATCTGCAAACGATTTGCCACCCCCGAATCAGCTGATACACTCTCGCAAGCTTTTCCCCTGACAATATTATATGGCAAGTTTGTTTGCTGTTTGTTCTTAATGCTTTTTTTCTATTCTATCCATAATATCCGATCGCATTAAGCAGTAGAAGAGGAGGAGGATGCAGGAAAACAAACCTCTATCTTCAAAAGTTTTGCCGCCTCTGTATCAGCTTATGTGCTCTTGCATGCTTTTTCCCTGACAATATACAATCCTTAACACAAACACAGTTAGAACAAGCGATTTATCCACGCAGTATACTGCGTAGAGAGACACTGAAGCACATGGTAGCATGGCGGAAAAGTGCCTCCAAGGCGATCTATTATTTTTCTAAAATGAATTTTTTTTTCTCTATTTTTTTTTGGGCAGACGTTATTCATGTATTTCGCATTTTTTACTATTATTTATTTGGGGGCGTTATTCCAATTTCACGTATTTTAAACACAAGTAAAAAGCAAACTGAGTGTGTGTGTGTGTATATATATATATATATATATATATATATATATATATATATATATATATATATATATATATATATATATATATATATATATATATATATATATATATATATATATATATATATATATATATATATATATATATATATATATATATATATATATATATATATATATATATTATATATTCTATCTACCTTGGCTGTTTCCCCCTTTAATTGGGGGGTAGCCGACATCAAAGAAAGAAAACAATAAGGGGATTACTTTGCTCCATGGGCAATGACGAGGGAGCTAGCGACTATTCAGATGGCTATATATATATATATATATATATATATATATATATATATATATATATATATATATATATATATATATATATATATATATATATATATATATATATATATATATATATATATATATATAGAGAGAGAGAGAGAGAGAGAGAGAGAGAGAGATATGGATGGATATCGCAGTGGATAATGTTGAAGTGCTAGCAGACAATGCTGTATTCTTAGTTTGTAGCAGCATAGCCATTGTGTTGAGGGTAAACTTAATCGACAAATATATTTTTCTTAAGTTTACTAATTAGATTAATATTTTTCACAATAATATAACTGATATATATTTCATATATATGCCCAGTACATATTTTCCAAACTGGTATTTTTTTTTTTGTCCATGTCATAACGTTGTACGACGCTTTCTTCATATAGTAAACAAATAACCAGTGACTGTGACTTTCAATTATATCCCCAAAATTGCTCTTTATCCACCATCATGGCTCATAGTGGTCATACCTTAACAGGTTATGGGCCCAGCCTTAGTGCTAGATTATTATTTGATGGTGATGAGTTGAAATATGAGCTTTGGGAAGTTAAATTTCTCGGTTACATGAGGCGTCTGAAGTTATTCGACGTCCTGACCGGCACCGGAACCCCTGATGCAGGGAAGAATGCTGATGCATTTGCTGAGCTTGTTCAGCTTTTAGATGACTGAAGCCTTGATTTAGTGATAAGAGAGGCGAAAGACAACGGTCGTAAGGCACTGGAAATACTCCGTGGTCATCACATGGGCACAGGTAAGGCGAGAGTTATTTGCCTGTATACTGAGCTTACGTTATTGAAGAAAGTTGCCGATGACAGCGTTACCGATTATGTCATTCGCGCTGAGACTGCTGCTAATTCATTAAAACAGGCAGGTGAGACTGTTAGTGATAGCCTCCTTACTGCAATGGTGCTTAAAGTCCTTCCCTCAAATTTTAAGACTTTTTCTACTGTAATTACACAGAGAGATACCCCAATGAGTTTTTCTGAGTTTAAAATTGCTTTAAGAAACTTTGAAGAGACTGAAAAGGCACATGACACTTTTGATAGTGACGATAATGTTATGAAAGTAACCCATAAAGGTAACCAAGGTAGGGCTAGTGCAGGAAATTTTACCCCTACTTGTTATACTTGTGGAAGTTTAGGACATAAATCTCCTGACTGTATGAATAAAAGTGAGAAGAATAAAGGAAAATCTAGATTTAGTAAGAAGTGGTGCCATAAATGCGGATCTCGAACTCATAACTCTAGTGAATGTAGGAAAAATCCCCCTAATTCAACAAAATCCATGAGTGCTGAAGATAATGTTACAGATACCGAACGACCTCATTCGTTCCTTTTTAAAGCCAGTGCGAGTGAAGATATTTTTGAACATGATAATTGTAATATTGCTGTTAGACATAATATTGATAACAATTTAATGGTTGACTGTGGTGCTACATCTCATATAATAAAAGATGGTTCAAAGTTTGTGAAATTTGACCGTGATTTTAATCCTTCTAATCATTGTATTGAGTTGGCTGACGGAAGTCGAACAAATGGCGTTGCGCATGGTCGTGGATCCGCAAATGTGTTGTTGTATGATGTCAATGGTAATCCATGTAAAGTTTTGCTAGAAAATGTCTTATATGTTCCATCCTATAAACAAAATATGTTTTCTGTGTATGCGGCCAATGAAAAAGGTGCTTCTGTCAACTTTTATCCCAAATGTGCTGAGCTAAGGGCTCCAGATGGCACTGTATTTCCTCTAAGAAAAGAGGGAAAATTGCATTTTCTCAATAATGTAATAGTAAGTGAAAATGTTTCTCACTCCCTATTTGAGTGGCACAATATAATGGGCCATTGCAATTTAAGAGATTTATTGAAGCTAGAAAATGTTGTAGATGGTATGAAAATTTCTCCTAAAGAAAAATCTGATTGTGGAGTGTGTGCTATCGGAAAAATGTCCCAGTATAGAAACAGGGAAGCCGACAAGCGTGCTACTAGTAGGCTCGAGTCCGTATATTGCGACTTAGCAGGGCCTATTGAACCAGCTGCAAGAGAAGGTTTTAAATATTCCATTTCATTCGTCGACGACTACACTGGTATAATAATGGTATACTTTCTTAAAAATAAATCTGACACAGTAGCTGCAACTGAGAGGTTCTTGGCTGATAGTTCCCCATATGGGAAAGTAAAATGCATATGGACGGGCAATGGGACGGAGTTCACAGCAAAGAGTTTTAAATCCTTACTTATGAAAAGCTCTATCAAATACGAGTTCACAGCTCCGTATTCCCCACATCAAAATGGGACGGTCGAGAGATCTTGGCGGTCTCTTTACGACATGGCTAGATGCATACTCTTAAATGCATATTTGCCCAAAAGTATATGGACTTATGCTGTTAGAGCTTCGGCTTATATCCGGAACCGTTGCAATAACCCAAGAACTGGAAAGACACCCTATGAGTTATTCACTGACAGAAAACCTAATCTGAAAGATGTGCATATTTTCGGAACTGTATGTTATTCCTATGTGCAAGAGAAAAAGAAATTGGACCCTCGTAGTGAAAGAGGAATATTTTTGGGATATGATAAACAAAGTCCAGCCTATTTGGTGTATTTCCCAAATAAAAATAATGTCAAAAGGGTGCGTTGTGTCAAATTCACCGATAAATTTCAACATGAAGTAGAAAATCCAGTGGTTGAAAATCGCCACGTAACCGAAGAAGAACCCATTTCCTCGGAAACCTTACCGATGCCACCGACATCGAACTCCGATGATCCAACCTCGACGGAAGATGACGACGATCCCGTGGGTAGTGGAAAAGGTCAAGATTAAGTCAATCCCGTGAGTGGCGGCAGAAGAGGTAACGACAAAATCGACGAGGATGTGAAGGCAAGACGACGATATCCTACTAGGGAACGTACTGTTCCTACTTATTTGGGAGAATACGTCACTGACGTTGATGATTCTTTCACAGTAAATGATTCAAGTGCTGCTAAATATTCTGTTGATTTTTGTTACAGGATGGTAGATATACCCAGAACATATCATGATGCAATATCCTCCCCAGATTCTTCTAAATGGTTTAATGCTATGCAAGAAGAAATTAATTCTTTAAATGAAAATGACACGAGTTAACCCAACTGCCTGAAGGCAGATGTGCAGTGGGGGGTAGATGGGTGTATACTGTGAAATCATGTCCTAATAATGTTGAAAAGTATAAGGCTCGCTACGTAGCGAAAGGTTATTCCCAAGTGCGTGAATTAGATTATCACGAAACCTTTTCACCTACTGCCAGAATCACTTCAATTCGTATGTTATTACAATTGGCAATGCCAGACAATTTAATTGTTAATCAAATGGATGTAAGTAGTGCTTATCTTAATGCTCCTATTGACTGTGAAATTTACATTGACCAACCCGAAGGTTTTGTAAAGTTTAATGAAAAGGGTAACAAATTGTTCTTAAAATTGAAGAAATCCATTTACGGTCTTAAACAGAGTGGACGTAACTGGAATGAATTGTTGCACAATTTCCTTGTAGAACAAGATTTTGATATATCCCTTGCTGATTCTTGTGTTTAGTCCAAGAAAGTAGGTAATTCAAAGATTATCATAATTATCTGGGTTGATGACATAATCATTGCTGCTAGTAATGAAACTTTGCTCAAATGCTACCAAAAGTTCTCTTTGCCATAATTTTAAGATGAAAGACTTGGGTAATATTTCATGGTTTTTAGGTATTGAATTCAAACATGATCCTGAGAAGTTTGTGATGGTACAGTCAAGGTACATTGAGACCCTGTTGAATAGGTTCAATATGACAGATTGCAAACCAAAAGCCACTCCTTGTGATTTGAGTGTAAGTAAAGTCATAGATAACCATTCTGAGAAATTACCCGATTCAAGACTGTATAGAGAGATGGTTGGCAGTCTTATATATCTTATGACCTGTACGCATCCTGATCTTTGTTACATTGTAACTATATTGTCTCAAAATATGAATAATCCAACAAAAGCTCACTTAAATATGGCTAGTGCAGTTAAATTAGTTTATGTACCTTCAAGCGATAATATCGCAGATATTTTCACAAAGCCAGCAACAAAGGATAAATTAAATAAATTTACTTCCTTGAGGGGCAGCGAATAGACCACATAATGTGTGTACCATTGTATATCTAATTTTTGTTTTCTGTATATAATTTGCAAATACCATTTCTATTTTTCTCTATGTTGTATATATACATTTTGCATTCATTCCAATTATTATTCATATGCATATAATATTTTGCAAATTATAATCTGTTGTGTTGAGGTATGACCACTATGAGCCATGATGGTGGATAAAGAGCAATCTTGGGGATATAATTGAAAGTCACAGTCACCGGTTATTATTTGTTTACTATATGGATGAAGCGTCATGCGACGTTAAGACATGAACAAAAAGAAAATGCCAGCTTGGAAAATATGTACTGGGCATATATATGAAAAATATACCAATTATATTATTGTGAAAAATATTAATCTAATTAGTAAACTTAAGAAAAATATGTTTGTCGATTAAGTTTACCCTCAACACCCCCACTTAAACTGTCAAATATAATATTTATAATCATGCAAAGTTATTTATTTTAGTTTAGTCACGCTTTAGTATGCAGCATCAGCTGGCATCCGTTTTCTTTAGTTTGCAGGCCTTCAAATGTTCCTAAATTATTTCACATATGATTTTTTGCACTTTATTCATAGTAATAATTTATTAGGTAATTATTTATACTTTAGTAGTTAATTAGGAAGATTATGAAAATAATATTTATGATTTATTGATGTAAATGAAAAACTGTTTTTGTCAAATGTTAGAATACTTTATTTTGTTTATAAGATTGTATTGTTTTTCACGAAGAATATAGAGATAAAGAAAAAGGCGGCTGTTTGTTTAAAAACCCGTGCCTTCTTAATTTATGTTATTACTAATAGTGAATATCAGTAATTGATA